>JAITYT010000380.1:205898-237554 GCA_025433975.1 Liostenogaster flavolineata
GGAAAATAGACATTATATATATNATTTCGTTTTTTCCCAATAGTTTTTTATAAACAATATAAAAAAATTTAGAAAACGGCGTTTCATCGTAAAAAAGAGCTAAATGACTTTCCGAATAACCAAATATATAAATGTTAAGTTATAATATGCTATAATAATAAATGTAACGATAAATACGTATAATAATTAATTATTAATTATTAATATTATTAATATGTGATAACTATACTAAATACAAATAAGTAAAAATTATAATACTTATAACTATGACATATGAATGACTGCGTGGCTCCGTTTACTCAAAGAATCGAAAAAATTTCTATCCGCCTCGAGAGAAAATGAAAAGAACGTCGTAATTTGATTTCATTGAACAACGATAAGTACAAAATGAAAGCGTACGAGAGGCTTTTGATCTTATTCTGATCGCGACTCGTTCTTTCGAGCGCTTGGATCTCCATTGGTTCTTCTTCTCCATTCTTTTTGCTATCACCATTAACTCTAACGTCTCTCGCGTCCTTTCTTTCTCTCTCTCGCACGTGCGCGCGCGCGTTTCCGCGCGTTCCTTCCTCTTTTACCATCTCGAGCAGCGAAACGATCGCCGTAACGTTACGAAATAACGAGCAGCGTTCATCGGCCGGTTCTCACTCGGTCGAGGACAGGCGGATAACCAAAGCGCGGAGCGACCCGAGGACTCGTGGCGCGGTCATTAGCATACATTAATTGCTTTCTCGCTTGGCGGCTAGTAAGCGCTCCTGCTCGGCTCGTCGTTCCACCTCGAGCCCTTCGCGGAAGCGCCGTTCGCTCTCCTTTCCAGTATCGCGAAGTCCTTCGGTTTTTCTCCGTGGTTTCTCGCTTCTCTCGTCTTTTCTCCTTCTTTTTCTCCTTGCTTCCCTCCCTCCTTCCTGCCATCCTTTCATCCTTTCTTCTGCTCGCATTTTCTCTCTTACTCTTATTTTCGAGAAGGAAGACGATAAATTCCAAGGATGAAAGAAATCGTGAGCGATTCGACGCGAAATCGCGAGATTTGTTCGCGTAGCGTCGTTTTATGTCAGTCGAATCGGATTTATCCTTCGATGACGTAGAAAGATAAACTTCCTTCGTTGCGTCGAAATATACATGTCGCGAGACGCAAACATCTTGTACAAGTTCCAGCACACGACTAAACAGCTCGACGCGCGGTGTATCAATTATTATGTTAATTATATATAACACATCGGTTGATAAGTTTCCGGTCTGACAAACAGATGACGCCACAAATATAAACTTAATACTATTTTTAGAAACTAATAACCTTCGAAAGATAGCTGTAAAAATTTCATGACGATCCGAAGTTTGGTTTAAAAATTACAGTAGTTACGGTAAAACAAAAGAATTTCGCGTCTTGATAAAACATTGCTTTTTGATGAGGAAAAAGCTGCACCGCTGAAATATAAGCTTGGCTCGATAAGTGTTATCCGGACTCCGCACCAGGCAAAACGACCATTTTCAATTGGTTTGTTAAATTCAAACATGGTCGTACGAATACCGATGATGCGGCATCAGTAGTTACATCGGAAAACATAAGAAAAGTCCACAAAATTGTTTAGGCAAATCGTAAAGCGAAGATGCAAGGGATAGTCGACATTCTAAAGATATGAAAAGGGTGTAGGCTTTACTTTGTACTACCGGACATTATTTTTAGACCGAGAACTTATCAGCCGATACGTTAATTCCGCGAAAACGCAGCGATCTCTGGCCAAAGTAGTAGCCTCGCCTTCGCACGACCTTCTCGTTGACGCAGGAAGATTCGCGCGTTAACGCGAATTTCCTTGGCCCACATGCCGCTAGGCGAATCGAGCGCGTGTCGCGCGTTGTTTCCGCGAGAATAAAAGTGGCGCGTATCGCGCGAGAACGTTAGGAACGTTAGTTAGCGTTAGTGTTAGTTCGCTTTGCTCCGAGCCTCGCGCGCACGCGCGAGCGCGAACCAGCCAACGAATAGATACCCGCTGCAACTGCACACATGTTCCAGCACCTTCGTGGCCTTCGGGCGTCATTCACTCGGAGCGGGCCGAGCAGCCATCGCCGACGACGTCGACGTCGTCGTCGTCGTCTACGTCCACTCTAGCGGTTGAGGTGTGCGTGCGCGCGAGCGCGCCTTTAATTACATTTTTGCATCGCAACAGTTTCTGTGAAGACAAGAAGGCAAGAAGGAAGGAACGAAGGAAGGAAAGAAAGAAAGAAAGACGAACGGAAGGAAGGAGAGAAGATTAGAAAAGATGAAAAAGAGCGAAGAAGCTAGCTAGGTGGAGACTAGAGACTACTGTTGGCTTTTGAGGAAATAACTGTACATAACTGTGAGGATGAAACAAGGTTTAATACGAGAGACTAAAAGATTGCTTACTTCGCGATGTTGAGACGAAGACCCCTCCTCCTTGTCCTTAACCCTTTCGCTACTACGAGTGACTATTGTCACTGGGCACAAAGTGCGATCCGCACGCGATAGGTGACTATAGTTACCGGCCGCAAAATGCCACCAATTCACGACGGGAGATTATAGTCACCCGCTACAAGATGCTACTATGAAGACAAGAAGGCAAGAAAGAAAGATCGACGAATGAAAGGAAGGAGAGAAGATTAAAAAAGAAGAAAAAGAGCGAAGAAACTAGCTAGGTGGAGTCTAGACACTATCGTTGGGTTTTGAGCAAATAACAGTGCGGAACTGTAAGGATGAAACAAAGTTTAATATAAGAGACTGCATTATTGCTCACTTGGCGATGCTAAAACGAAGATTGTCCTTAACCCTTTCGGTACCCTCACGGTATACGCGTGAATATAGTCACCACCCACAAGATGCAACCCACGCGCGATGGGCGACTATAATCTCGAGACACAAAAATGGAGTTAAAAGTTGGATTACGAGTCAATCCGTGTTCCGAAAAGTTGCGTATAGAATGGTATTGTTAAAAAGTTTTCGCTCGATATTACGTTACGACTATAATTACTGTTTTTATTTTCGAGACAGAATTGACGAAAGACTTGGGGCCCAAGTGGAGTCGACAGCGAAAGGGTTAAGCTGGGCGCTAGAACAGGCGAGACTAAAAACACATTCAACGGATATCGCACTATACACGCTCAAGACGGTGACGTCAATCACGACGACTACAACGAGGAGAAGCAGCTCGAAATGCAAAGCATTGAGAAAAATCGTCCATTCGGTTTCCCGTCTTTCGGAACCTCATCGAAGTTAAATTCTTTTCGCGTGAAAGTCAACGACACGACCAACGAATCGTACGATCTTCTTCGTCGGAAAAAATCTAGGAATATCGAATCCAAGCGTCGAATCTCCAATTAACCGAGGGAATTTCCTTCGCGCGCGAAGCCGTTGGAAGACGCGACCGCGCTGGAATTCCTCGCGCGTTTCTCTTGCGACAGAAATCGCGTAACGATCTTCTCTCGCGATTCTTGCCGTCGCTCGACGTTCCCCTTGCCCCATCTCTCGGCGACGATCGAATCGAATCGGCGAGAAGATACGTCGTACGCGCGACGAGAGACGAGAAAAAGACGATCTTTTTCCCATTCTTCGATGGAAACCAACCGATCGCGTGCCGCGAGTCGGATGCGAGCGAGGAAAGAAGAAGAAGAGAGGAAGAAAAGGGAGGGTGAAAGAGGGAGGAAGGGAGCCTCGAACCTCCCGAGACATAAATAATTAATAAAGCCATCAGGCGGGACGAGAGTCGCGCTATGCATTTTCCATCGGTTCGACGTCGATCTCGCGCCGATTTCTGGACCGACGGAGGCGCGTCAGCGCGCGATTTCGCGCGTATACGTACGTGGCGAACACGCATACATATTTATGTCGCCGATGGGGAACGGGACGGGATGCGGAACGGGAAAGAAAGGGAAAGAGCGGACGACAACGCGGAGCGATCGCGGTTGCCTCATTGATCGCGCCGTTTACGGTCGTACGAGCGTAAACAAGCCATTACATAATCCACCGCGAGGCGCGGATAATTTACGAGCTTGCCGCCGTGTCATCCCTCGACCTCTTCGATCCGTGACGTCGGTCCTACCCCCGTCTTCGCGTCGACGACGGAGTAGCGGGCGCCATGTCCATCTCCTGGCGACTGCGAAGGAGATCGACGGTTTTCCAATCGATTCGACGCTCGTCCACGCTCGTCGATCTTGTCGCGAAAACGAAGATAGTAATTATAGTCGTGGCGTCACATCGAGCGATGATTTTTCGATAATAACATTCCGTATGAGACTTCTCGGAACACGGATACACGAGTAATCAAACTTTTGGCTTCATCTTTGTGACCGGTGACTATAATCGTCCGTCGTGTATGGATGGCATTTTGTGACGGGTGATTATAGTCACCGTAGTAGCGAAAGGTTTAAGCGCGCGCAGTCTTTGGTCATTCGGAAGCCTTTCGTCGATCTTGTCTTAAAGATAGAAATAATAATTATATTCCTAACGTAATATCGAGCGATAACTTTTCAATAATTATACTCTTTATGAAACTTTTCGAATCTTGGATGCACGCGTAATCCTACGTTCAACTCCATTTTTGTGGCCGGTGACTATTATAGTCTCCCATCGTCTGTGAACATCTTGTGGCCGGTGACTATATAGTCTCCCATCGCGTACAGGTGGCATCTTGTGGTCGCTGAGTATTTTCTTGAGTCGTTTGTGGGACGTATCTTGTGGTTTGCGTCTATAGTCACCTAGAATTTCACGTAAGCGCACCAGTTGCATCCCAGACGCAAAGATCGCCGGATGAATTTCCACGATCGATCGTTTAAACGAGATCGCGCGCGCCTTTCCTCGACTCCGTCGAAACTCGCGCGAAAAAGAGAAGCGCGCGAGCGCCGCGTCGTCGCTCAACCGACGATCTGTTTCAGCGAAGAGCAAAGGGGTCCCGTTCGCGCGGCCCTGAGGTACTGCCCACCTGACGTCACGCACCTGTTCTCTCCTTCTTTCTCTCTCTTTCTCTCCTCTCGCCCCCCCATCTACCCTTCTCCGTTGGCTTATCTTCTCCTCCAGCTCTCCCTCGCCTTACGTCCTTCCACCACCGTTGGTTTTTCTTTCTCTTCTCTTCTTTCTCTCGATCTCCGTCTCCTCGTTCGCTTCTCTCCTCGCTAGCGCCTTCGGAACTTAGCCGATCCAGCGGACCCATTGTAAACGCGCCTCGGTGGGTTTTCACTCGTAGCGGCGATTTTATGCCGTCAGATTCGCGCCTAGTTGGAGACCTTTATCCTTGGCGACGCTCTCTTCGACACCTTCTGCGTCTCGATGGCTCGCTTGAGTCGTGGATCCTGAAGGAGGACAGTCCGCGCGACCTTGTGGCTAGATCGAGCGTTTTTCAACCCTCCGTGATCCGACGTCGAGTCTGCCATGACGCCATTTTTCTTCGAGACAAACCAAAATAATCGGTGAAGCTCCTTGACTTGCATTTCACTTTAATTTCTAGTTTATGCAGCGAGTGAATGTATGGTAACTCGATTAAAATTAGTAGGTTTAGGATAAATTGTCATAACTTTAAAATTAACTTGAATCGGACTACTGGGAATGAGGAGAATTTGTTTGGAATAGACCATTGGAACGAGGGAAATTTCTTTGGACCGCAAATGGTCAAGTTAGCCAAACCCTTAGCCAACCGCGCGTGTGGTAGCGAACTGTATGCTGTCCACCGCGCATTTTTCGCGAGTAACTTGGACCGATACTCACAACCCTTTTTCTATTGTATTTTATCATATTATTCTTTATTGTATACCGAGTTTTATGAAGGCAGAGAAAGTTGGCGAGTAGTTGGCAATAATTCCAGGTCAAGATAGCTATTGGCTGATGAAAACGGAAATGAAGAGTCTCGACTTTTCACGGCGACCTAACCTCTATCGAAAGCTCTATCCAAAGCTCTATTCAAAGATTTATCGAAAGCTTCAGCAAAAACTATATCCAACGTTATATTCAAAGCTCTATCCAAAGCTGTATGCGAAATCTCTACCCAAAACTGTATTCAAAGCTCTATCCAAAGCTGTATGCAAAATCTCTACCCAAAACTGTATTCAAAGCTATATTCAAAGCTGTATCTAAAACTATATCCAAAGCTCTATCCAAAGCTATATTCGAAAGCTCTATTCAAAGCTATATCTAAAACTATATCCAACGCTCTATTCAAAGCTGTATCCAAAACTGTATTCGAAGATATATTCAAAGCTCTATTCAAGGCTCTATTCAAGCTCTATCAAAGCTTTATTCGGATATTCTCTCATTCCTTTCTTGCGATCCTGCCTCCATCGGACTGTCTCCTCGTAGGCCTGAATTTCGCATCGGAGTCGTCGTGAAGCGCGTGTCGACGTAGGTACGAGCAACGAGCGAACGACAATTTCAATCCAGAGAGGCTCGCAAGTACGCGCAGCAACAACGAGCTGCGATAACTCGAAAGAGGAGAATAAAAGGTGCCGCCGCGGTTGCGTAAGATCCGGATGCGAGGCTTCAGGGGATCCCTCGAGCGTGCAAGAGTCCGAAGAAGACGCGCCGCCAGGGTCAGAACGGTTTTTCGCGTAACGACAGTGCCTAGCAGCCAGCTGCGACTTCGACGGATTTTCCTTCGGTCGTTAGCAACCGCCACGAGAGATAATCACGCCCGTCTCGCCTCGTTGGTCTTCGTTCGTCCTTTTCGCCTTCGAATCCTCGTCCTCCTCGCTTCGCTTCGGATTTTCATCTTCGTTTTATTAGACTGGTGCATATAATCCAGGGGTTTGGGGAGCTTTGAGAAATTTCGGTCTGGTGAAACGAATCCAAATTCTCAAAATTGGCAAGGTGAAAAAATGTATAAAAAATGGTCGTACAAAACAATTGCGAAATTGAACGAATTAAAATACGAAACGAAAATTTCCATACCAGAGTTTATCGATTCTAAAGATTAGAATTTCGTTGGGGAAAATATATCGAAGCAAACGAAGCATATTTTGATCGAGTAAACAACTTTTGAAAAAAAGATAAGCAATTTTATAAATTCGCTTTAAAAATCCGACGTTTCACACATCAACATAATAATTTATCCTCTGTCGTATTTCCCTCGTCCCTCGATTTTCTGATTCCTCCACTTTTTCCATCCGTTCGTCTTCCGTCTTGGCGCCCTTTTTCTTACCTTCGCTCCTTTTCCTCTCCCCTCTCGCCGCCGGTTTCGAACTTTTTACCTTTCTTTCCTGTCGCTCCTCTTTCTTCTTCCACCGCCTCTTCCGTCCTCGTCCTCCTCCTCTTCCCGCAGTAGTCGAGCTCTCGGGATCCTTCCGACAAGGCGAAAAATGCGGCTTTACGACGCGACTGCCTTGGCATTCGAGCGATTCATCGGACGCTCAACCGCGCCGTAATCGTTACGGGCGCCGACACGACCACGACGCGCCTTCCACGCGCTGGAAGAAGCGCGAGGACGCGGCAGCTCAACATCGGGAGGAGGGCGATCGCGTCGGTGGTCATCGACGCTCGTTTCGGCCGCTGAATTCGTGCGGGAAGTTACCTCGACACTTCCGTCGTACTTGGCACCGTCCTGGACGCTTTCGAAGGCGATCGTCACGGTCGAACGAAGCTCGAAGCGTGCGTAGCTAGCTACCGTTTAAACTGCGCCCGACCGCGCGATTTTAACGTTGGGGAGGGTCCTTCGACGATCGATCGACGTTTCGCGTTGAGGATCGCGAGGTTCGTCCATGCGTCGCTTCGCGGCCTCATTTTGGCGGAAACGAGTCGTTGGCTTGGCCGGTAGTCGGGCGATTTCGTGTAAAATTGATGCGATGATCGATTTAGTCCTAAGAGATTTTCTGGATTTTAGCTTTATTGTTGGGTTATGTAAAAATTTTGGGTAAAAGTGTAGCTGGATTAGTCAGAATTGTCTCGTTTGATCGAAAAGAAGTTCTTAACTTGACCAATGATCGAACGATTCAATGGTATTGTGTAAGATTGACACGATGACGTACTATTCGGTATAGTCCTAAAAGGATTTTTAGTGTTCTAGTTTCATCGTTAGGTTATGTAACAGTTTTGGGTGAAAGTGTAGCTGGATTAGTCAAAATTGTCTCGTTTGATCGGAAACAAGGAAACTTAACTTGACTGGTGATTGAACGATTCAATGGTATTGTGTAAAATTGGCAGAGTGACGTTCTATTCGGTATAGTCGTAAAGGATTTTTAGCGTTCTAGTTTTATCGTTGGGTTAATGTGGCAGTTTCGATAAAAAATGTAGCAGGATTAGTCAAAATTGTCTCGTTCTAACGAAAACAAGTTCTTGGCTTGGCTAGCGATCAGACGATTCGACGGTGCCATGTGAAATCGACAAAATGGCGTTCTCCATGTTCAAGTCGCGTTAAATCTTCGATATTTAAATTCCATCATCGGATTTACGAAAAAGCGTGTCTCGAAGACAACTAAAACGCAGTTGGCTCGACAAAGACGGATATATCGCTCGAAATTGTAACAGAATCGGCTTGTCGGGACGGTCTAAGTGTCGCGGCTGCTCGGTCGTCGGTGGAAATTCATCGAAAGCGACGCTTCCGGCGAACGCGCTGACTCAGCCGAACGGAAGCGGCTACGACGAGCCGTACGAGAATGGAAGATGGACTGCGTTTCCTTCGACTTCGGTTCTCGTTAGCGTCGTACGCTTTTGTTCTTCCACGTACGCGACAAAGAGCTTAGAATCGTTCCGATCGATCATCCTAACCTCACTTCGATCATAGATAGCAACGTTATTACCAACGTTCGTCCTTCGACTGCCGTTTCACGGGCGAATTCGTTAAGTCGTGTGCGAAGTTACGCAAAGCTAGAGAAACAGCAAGAGAGAGAGAGAGAGAGAGAGAGAAAGAAAAATCCGTCTTCGCCTCCTTGATAAATGATACGCAAGAACGAGTAACGCGGTGGTTGCGATAGCGAGTAAAAGCAAAGGTCTCTTTGACGCGCTTTATCCAATGGCATCTCGCGTCGGACGATGAATGTGGTCGGAGTTAATTTACGAGTTTATAAAAAAGAAGCACGTCGAATCGTAGAATTGAAAGCGCGAGTTCTCGCACGAACGAACTTTAATCTTGTTCCCTTGGTCGATCGTAGCGCGGAGAAAATCGCGGACGAGCAAACGCGCGGACAACGGGTTGACGGAATATGTTACAAGCAAACGTGTCCAACCGATTCGATCTTTCTTCCTCGAATATTCCGTCAATAACTACCACTGTGTTAAGCGAATTTAGAGCGGAAGATTTTTGACACTGATATTTAACCCTAAACACCTAAACTTAAATTGATTAAATAATTAATTATTTAATACGAATTAAGAACGAGTACATTTTTATATATTCTTTGTTTATAATAATTCGATTAAAAAATAGGAAAGTGGTAACGATTAGCGTTTGCTCTCTTGGTGGATGTTGAAAGTATCGGGAACATTTCGAATTCGCAAAACTGGCAGGGATGCGTAGTCTATTAGACGACTCGGACTACGAATTAAAAACGCGTATATTTCGATATTTCCTTGATTTATTTCAAAAAAATTAGTCTATCTTGAGAGAAGCGTTATATTATATTGGGTCGTCGATGATGAAACTCGTGGAATAACTACAAATTTCTACAAATTACCTACAAGTTTCATTCTTCACGACATAATAATATTTCGATTAAAAAATAGAAAGATAGAGTAAATAGAGAAAAATCAGCGTTTGCGCTCTTGGCGGATGTTGAACTGTCGGATTTACACGAAACGTTTAGGTATCCAATTTTAACACCGAACACGATGCAACTTCAAGGAGAAGATCGACGCGTACGATCCCCTATTAAAACGATAAAATTTCGAATCGATATAAACTATTATCTTTAATAATGAGATTAATAAGAAAGCAACCGATCGCTTTAAGCGTTCCTATTCGCAATGGTGAATGCTAATGACGTGGACAGAATTTACGACGCTTTTTAGTCCGATCTATCGGACGTGTTCGATTCGCGGAAACGAAAGACTCGTCTATAGAAACGCGCGTAACGTGGTTCGATCTGTTGTAAAATCGGTTCTGTGAATCGACGGGAAATTCGCTCGATCAATGATCGAGCGTAACATCGATGAAAAAGAGTCGCGCGATCGGACGGGTTCGATAAACGACATTTTTCCTTCTTCGTTGGATCTCTCGATCCTTTCTTTTCCTCTCGATCGAATACAAAGTCGCTCGTTGCCTCTCTTCGTTAGGAAGAAGTGCGAAACGTTTGATCTAACGAACTTAATTGGTCAATTTGGGGCTCGATATTATTTACCGTTACGCCTCGGCGTGGAAACTCGCAAATCCATTGGCGCACGCCCGCCCGTTCGCTCGTTTCCTCGTTTTGCTGCCTCCGAGTTACCTTACATCCCATTAGAGCTAATCCCTAAACGAGTAACAGTCTCGTTCTATGGTAATTGGCATATCGAACGATATTTATGTGCGTCGTTCTGCATAACTATTCCAGATATTTGCTAACTAGCTCTACGTCACGCGTCGATTCCAATCGTACGTAATTAATACTCCAGCAAAGCCGGTAAACATCGCTATAGCTGCTAACGATTTCTCAGCCATCGCTAAGAAAAATATCACCGATGGAAAACCGTCCGCTTTTCGTCGCTCTCCGGTAGCTTCGATTTATCGGCTCTTAAAATCCGCGGCTGCGTTAAACGAACAGCGGGACGACGTTTATCGCGCGCGAATCGTTCGATTGATTCGCCTCGATTCTCGATTGCCCGCTGAAAGGGCTGCGTGAGATACGACGCGGGATAACGACTGAAAGATCGACTTTACATTTATGTAACAGCATTTACATTCGAACTTGTTTCGCTCGACGCGTTGTTTATATTTCTTCGCGCGTGTCGAAAATAAACTGCGTTACGTTCGCGTTTACCAAAAAAAGAGTAAAAAAAAAATAAATAGAAATTACGTTTCGAAAAATTCACACGCGTAACGGACTCGTATTTCGTCTTACGGCAAATCGAATCGATTCTACGCGATTACGGGGCAATTTACACGCACGTACACGCACCGGAGCGCTCGATGCACGTACTTCCCCGAACTTCCCGACGTATAAACCCATCTAATGCGTCTGAAAGGCGCGATAATCTGATCGCGATACGTAAACTTAATTAGCATATTACATTTGAACGTTAAGATCGCGGTAAAAGACTCGACTAACGCGGATCTGTAGTGACGTAGTTTTCACTTCGTTCGACTACGAATTGTTCGGATCGAGAGACGTGTAATTATTAATTCGATTAAATTCGATTAATTCGATCAGAGTCGATTCGGGTCGCTGTATACTCGAATCGTTTACAATTCGATTAATTCGATTGCGATTAATTCAGGTCGACGTATATGTACTTCATTCGATTACAATTCATCTAATGCGATTATAATCAAGCCAGGTCGAGATATATACATACTTCATTCAATTACAAATCGCTTGACTCGTATACGGTCAACTCAGGTCGATGTATGAATAGTTCATTCGATTGTGATTCAATTAATTCGATAACAGTTAATTCAAGTCCGATGTATATATAGTTCATTTAATCGCAATTCAATTAAGATAATTATAATCCAGTCAGGTAGAAATATATACATACTTCGTTCAATTACAATTCACGTAATTTGAATACCATTAATTCAAGTCGATGTATGTATAGTTCATTCGATTATAATTCAATTAATTCGATAACAGTTAATTCATTTTGATATATTTATACTTCATTCGATTATAATCCAATGAATTCGATTACATTTCATTCAGGTCGATATATACATACTTCATCCGATTACAATCCAATCAATTCGATTACAATTAATTCAAGTCGAGTTACATATATATATATATATACACACGTATATACCTATATATATAAAAGAGAGGAAAGGAAGGAAAGAGGACGCGTTAAACGCATCGGCACGGACGTAGCCCGAGGAAACGGAAGCTCTCGTGTACGGTTGCGCCGACCAAAGAGACAAAAGTGAGAGAGAGAGAGAGAGAGAGAAAAGAGGAGAAACGATCGGTAGCGGAGGCGTCATGCAACGAACGAGTAACGCCGACTGCAACAGCGGCAGGAGCAACGGCTGACTACAAGGGGAGACGAGGAACGCGCCATCGTCTCCCAGAACCACCTGTAGCTTGGCTCGATGCTGCTACATTTGCTTTTGCTGCCGCTCCGTCGCCGTTGCATCGTGTACTTGCTGCTCTTTTCATGTTCGCCGACACCGCGTTATAATAAGAATGCGTCGTTCTCTCGCGCTTTTCCTGCTCTCGATTAGCGTTCGCATCGAACGTGACTAACGCCTTTTTGCTCGTATCGCTCGCTTAGGAGGCAATAACGATCTTATAATCAAGGTATCAAGCGCCGTCGGGCTCGTACACGCGCCTCTCTCCCATGATTCTTCTCCGCTCTTGATTAAAGCGGCGTGTCTTCCCTCTCCCTATGGTTTTACCGGCCGGAGGATTTCGACGAAAACGTTGAAAAGGAGCCTTCGGTTTATCGATATTTTACCGAATTTACTTTTTAATTTTGTTTCTCTTTTTTTTCATTATCGACGTGGCGAGACGTGAGACGTCGGTCGTCAAGACGTCGGAAGTGGGTCGATAGTAATTGCGAAAGAGTGAAACGAGATGCGTCAAGCGAGGAGAATTACGAATGAGTTTGACCGTAAGATTCGATCGATTCCGAGAGCTCGAAACAACGGGAAGCTCGCGGTTGCGCGATCCGACGAACCTCAAGGCGATTGAAATCGTGGAATTTCGTGGATTCGACGAAGTTGAAGCGATTGCAATCGTGGAATTTTAAAAATTCGACAAACGTAAGAAAGTCAAATAGTCGACGTATTCGCGACTTGTCTTCGCTCGAAAGTACTCCAAACGTCAGGATCGAACTTTCGAATCATCGGAGTTACGTCCTCGAGCTCTCTTTTTTCCAGTCGATGTAAAGTTCGTCACGAACTCCTCTCCCTTCTTACAGAACGAACCCCATAGACCAACAAACTGCGAGCTATTACAAATAAAGACCGAACGAGACCGAAAGGCCAAGAATCGAGAAACGACGTCGACTTACCAGAAAGAATTCGTATCGCGTTCGAATCGACACTTCCCAACGCTCGTCTACGCATACGTGGAAAAATCTTTTATGGATCGGATTTTCTCCTCAAACCGTAGCAATTACGATGGAATGCGACGAAGCGACGTAGCGAATAGTCGTAAGACGAGCGTGACTCGACGGATTCTCAGGCGTTCGCGCAGGTACGACGACGTCTTCGCGAATCGGATTTGCGTTCGTCGCGACTTTGCAACTCCGAAACGTCGCGCTAACGAATCTCGCTTCGTCGATGACGACGATGACGACGGCGACGACGAGGCCTTTGGATTTCTGCGAAATAATGGATACGAGACGCGCGGTCACGAGGCTTCAGGCTCGACCGTACCGAGCTTCTACACAATCACGCGGGAGCATTCGCGCAGGATACGCGCTGATGCGACTCCGACAAGAAGGGATTACGTAAGTCGTCGTTCCCCGCTTCGAGAAATCGAGAAAATCGACGCTCATGGTGGAAGTCGACGTCGCGACTGCGTCCTTTTATCTTCCGGCGAGGTTTTAGCGTCACCAGCGAATTTAACGACTCCTTTGTCGAATTGGATCGATGATGACGATTTTGGATCGAGTGCGAGTGTCACTTCGTGGTCCTGTCGTCACAGCTTGGAGTCCTACATAAATTCGAGTACGATGTATTGGGTTGTCCGGAAAGTTCGTGCCGAATTTAAAGAAAAATTTACTTATATAATATATATAATTATTTATTTTATATATATATATAATAAAATATATTATAAATAATAAAATAATGAATAAATTTTTAAAAAAATGAAAATCGGTACGAACTTTCCGGACAACCCAATAACTTCGTATTTGATGGATCGCTTTTCGTATTTTAGGTGATTTTAGGAAGCTTGGAGTTTTGATATCGCCTGAAAGGTGGTTAAAAGTTATCTTGAGAGGCGGTGCGTAGTTCGATGAATAAAGTTCTTTTTTCAATACGAATTTTTTTTATATATAATATAATACAATATCATATATTAATATTATACATATATAATAAAATTTCATTTTTAAATTTGACGTTAAAATACAAAATAATTTTTTACGCAGCCGAACACTTCGGTACGGATTTTAACGAGCTGAATGCTACGACGAAGCGTCGATTTGTTGAATCGATCATAATGGATGTTGAATCGACGATTTTATATTTCAATTGAACATAGATTTAGAGATTAGAGAAATTCATTTGTTTCGCTAAAGCCACCGCAACTTTTGAACCAAACGTCGGATCGTAATGAAATTTTTACAGCTATCTTTCGAAGGTTAGTACTTTATAAAAAAAAATAATTAATTTTGTATTCGTGGCGCCATCTGTCTGTCGGACCGAAAACTTATCAGCCAATGTGTTACAATCCACCAAACTGACATCAAACGAAATGAAATATCATAAGAAAAACATTGTATATTCGCTGAAAAATAACGAAGCAGGCGGAAAAAACTTTTCGAAAGAAAATTAAACGGTTGAAGGGTTAAGCGCGGCTATCCTCCGTTTCGTTCATTGATTTCGCTTCGGAGACGCGCGTAACGCCTTAGGAAACGAACCGCCTCGTACCACAAGAACGTACTATTATTCCGTTCTATGTCTTCCTTGTTCCTTGCTTTTCTCCCTCGTCGGTCCGTCGGGCATTCGAGCATCGAATCGACGACACGCGAGGAGAAGCGCGTAACTCGCGCGATTGCGTAAGATTCGCGAGCGATACGCGTCGCACCGACGCATCCGGCCCTTTCAGTATCGCTCTCGTAGGAAGGTCCGGATGTCCTTTGACTGCTCGATTATTCGGTACAAGTCGCATCGATACGACTGCGCCGTTTTCGACGGGAATCGATGCTCTTTGTCGAAGTCGACCTTGTCTCTTATTAGTCGATGATTTCACTTTCGGCTTCAACCAAAGTCGATTCGTTTTATCGATCGCGGCATTACGGAGCGCGCATCGATCTTTGGAATTTAAGACGTCGTTTCTTAGCTCTTTGGGATTTTTGAGACTAAAATAGCCCCTGTTGCAACGAAATTTTATTTCTTCTTGAATTAAACAAAATTTCTTTATTCTTGTTAATCAAGGAATCACTCGATACACGAGCATACAAAAATTATAATAATTGGATTCATCTTTTTGTCATTGGACTCAAATAGTTCCGCTGTGCCACGTGGGTTCACGAATGGTACTTAATAACTCTTTGACGCACAGATTTAGAAGATAAAATAGACCCATGTCGCGAAGAAATTTTATTTCTTCTTAAATTAAACAAAATTGCTTTCAACGTCACTGCGAGGAATTCTCTTGTATCTACGCTTTTTTACGAGCTACGTCAAAGCAAGTTGAAAGAAGCGAGCGATTTTGAATCCTCTCAGCTCGATGATCAGCGACTCGTCGCTTTCGTAGGCTTGCGATAGAAGGACTTCGCTTACGTAAAACGAGGAATTCTCAAAGCGCTGTAAGAACGTCTCGACGACTCGCGGTGTCGCTCGATCGACGGAAAAAAGGAAGGAGCGAGAAGGAAGGGAAGATCGAGAAGACAAAGACGTCGTGACTGACGTCGTACGTAGCATCGGAACGAAGTAAAAAAGAAGCGTACGCGTAAAAGACGGGGGAGGAGCGGAAAAGCGACGTCATCGATCGTCGGTACGGTCGCGCGGAGCGAGGAGTCGCTTCGACGTTGTGCAACTTCGATCGACTGTCTTTTCTTGCCGATCCGCAAGAAATGGAGATGTGTTCGGGCAATTGACAATGGACAAGTAAGAGAGCGCGTTTTATTAGCGCGTAACGTTCGCTTTATTCCGTCACGGCTGCGTCTTCCTTTTCGTGATCTATCGATCGACTGTGTTTCTCTTTTTTTCCTTTTTTTTTTATTTGGTAATTCCTCGCAAAGAGCGCGACGCATTGTTTTACGATCGATTCCGCGATGTAGAAGTTCGCTTCCACGTTCCAATGGAATCAAGATCGAGGTTTTCCCTCGAGGTCTCGTCGACGGAGACAAGTTGACGAGTGTCGTAAGATTTTTCCTGGATTTTAGATCGATGGTCGTTCGTCAATATTGGGGCGGAGATTTTTTTTCGCACCGACCGGATGCTCGGTGGACGGAAACATAAGCTTTTTCTTCTATGATCTATCGAACGTCTATTTTTTCTTTTATGATTCCTCGCAAAGGACGCAATACATTGTCGTACAATCGATTCCATAATCTATAAATTCGCTTCTGTATTCTAAAAATTCGTTTCTACGAGATTTTTCCTCAAGGCCAAATTAACAGAGACGGTTTATTCGAAGACAATCAAATAATGTAATATGAATAGACGCGTCAACTAGCGTCGCAAGATTTTCCCTGGACTTTAAATCGATGCTCGTTTCTTTCTATCGGCACAGAAATTTTCTTCGCGCCGACCGGATGCTCGGAAATCGGAAAGATAAGCTTTCCCTCGCTCTCTCGCACTCCGTATCAAATAAATCCCCACGTCGGCCCGATAAATTCCACGTGAGCCTCTTCCTGGATCATCCGTAGAATCTCGCGCTAGTGATCCCGTAGAATCCCTTTCGACCTGCCGATTCGCTCGGCTCGATAAAACGGAAATTTCGTATCTAGCCGCGGCGTCCGAGCATAAATCGCTCTCACCGGCTAATTAAACCGTGTGGCTATCGCGACGATTAATCGATCGACGCTTACTTCTGGAGACTCCGTAGGTACCGACTCCGCTCTCGTCCTACCTTCCTTTTTCACCCTACCTCCTTCAGCCTCCTCCTTTTTTGCGCTTTTTTTCGCGTCTCTCGTTTCTTCTCCTCCTTATCGCGTTTTCCTTCCTACGTGGCTCGACGAGATCGCGAAGAATCGTTGAAGAAGCGGAATTAAAAATAAAAAAAAAGAAATTTTCCGATCGAACGTGCAAACGACACTGGAGAAAACGAAGTTCGCCAATGAAAATCGCGCTCGTTACCGTAGGTATCAAGAGATTTTTTAGCGATGAATCAGCTACCGAAAACCGATTGGTTCGATAAGACGTCGAGAAGATCGTCGAGTCGTTCGATAGAACGAGATTCGCGCGAAATCTTAACGACGAGGATGCGCGTGTGCAAGATGGTGGACGTCGTCGTCGAGTGCGCGTCTTTCCGCGTGTAAGGATCTTTCCCGTTATCTCGACGCGTATCTGAATAAATTTCGCACGGGTCGCGCGCAACCGAGCTTCCAGCTTAGCCTCGATCGTGCCGTTTGCGCGTTAAGATACCGCTAATATGTCGCAAAAGGACGACGACTTCTGCGTTTCCAACGGGAAAAATCGAAAAACCTGATCGCCGATCTCTCGCTTCTCTCGCCGTCTCTTCGTCGAATTTTTGCTTGAGGTACGCGTGCGTTTTCTCGCTCTTCGATCGGAGTTCCTCGCGCGAAAAATAAAATAAAATAAAATCTAATAAAACGAGAGACGTGGAAAAGAAAGAATTTTATTCGTCTTAATTTAATTCGCGCCAATTCCATAATTTAATTCCAATCGTCTCTTCCATCGCGATCGATCGTTCCGATTAGTCAACGCGGACCTTTTTACGATATCTTCGTACGATAATTTTTGAATAATAATATTCTTTATGAAACTTTTCGAAAGTCGGATACACGCGTAATCCAACTTTTGGCTCCATTTTTGTGACCGAATTGTAATAACATTTTGTGACATTTTGTGACGATTGACTGTAGTCACCCGTAGTAACGAAAGGATTAATAATGGCATTCTATATGAAACTCATCAAGACACGGATATACGCATAATCCTATTTTTGCGTCCATTTTTGTGATCGGTGACTACTATTTTATTACTTTTGTCTCAACTATATGCCCACTTACAGAGTTAGCGAATTTCCACTGTACAATAGACTACAGGATACATATTTTGTCTAAGGTTTAACAATTTATCTTATCGAATATGAGCCGGCTGTGTTCGGAACGGCGACATCTTGCGAGAGAGTTTTTATTAAGTTTAATAAGTACTCACGCTAAGTGTACTGGCTATTTTACCGGCGAGTGTGCCTGTTTACCGGTTAAATAGTCACCCCTTGCGTACAGGTAGCATCTTGTGACCGGTTAAATAGTCATCCGTCGTTTATAGGCGATATCTTATGGCGGATGACTATAATCAGTCGTAATAACGCTGAAAGAGTTAATAATAATATTCTGTAAGAGCCTGTTTAAAACACGGATTCACGCGTGATCCAACTTTTGGCTCAACTTTTGTGGCCGATGACTATAGTTACCCGTTGTGTACGGATGACGTCTTATGGGCGGTGACAATAGTCATCAGACGTTCACAGATGATATGTCGTGGCTGATGACTATAGTCACCCGTCGTGTACAATTACTATCTCATGACGAATGACTATAGTCAGCCATAGTAGCGAAAGGGTTATGGATGCGAGCTCGGACTCGGCGCATCCGGACAAACACGCGATGTTCTTATCCTGGTGAGCGTCGTAAACGCATCGAAGGTGCTCGAATCCTCTTCCTTCCTTTTTTCCTTCCTACCTTCACCCTCATACCGGAGGCTATATCGCGGCTCGACGCGTACACGTGTTGTACCTACGACTGTCGAGTTTGAATATTTATGCGCGACCTCTCGCGCGGCGACGGCAGCCGCTGTGAGCTCGCTGGCACCGTCCAAGAAATCCACCAGCATTCTGGAAAAGGCTGGAACGCGCGCCGATCTGATTTACGATCTGGCGGATCGGTGCGTTCGATCAGTGCCGGCTCAATCGTGGCGCCCGTCTTCCAATTGCGGCCTTCCGACGTCTTTCGTTCCCTCTCCGCTCCATATTCGATCGGTATCGTCGTGCAGCCGTAATTTACACGTTTCCTCGCCTTTTATCGTCGCTTCTCTTTCTGCTTTTCATTCTTTCTCTCTCTTTTTGTCTCTCTACTTGTTATTTTTATTTTCTCTCTCTCTCTCTCTCTCTTTCTCTGCTTCCTTTGCCTACACTCCTGTCGTCCTTCGACAGTTTCACTCGCCTGGAGACTTCCAGCTTTCTCTTCCTCGCGCCTCTGTCGTTTCTCGCCTCTCCAGAGGCAAGAGAGATTCGTTGTTTTCCCTCTCTAGTCTTTAGCCGCTACGCGAGTCCAATTCAAGCGCCCTTTGATCGCTCTTCCGCGTTTCGCATGGATTTTCCACTTTCTGGCGCCATCGTCGTCGTCGTCGTCGTCGTCGTCGTTGTCGGTGCAGGTTTTGATGTGGTAAGATGCGATTAGGAATTTCAACGAATAAAGTCGGATTATGTCATTTGCAATTATGTTGCACGTAGCTCTCCTTCCGTCTTCTTTATTTCCGCGTCTTCCTCATCTTTTTTTTCCTATTTGTTTCTATTTTTCTTCTTTTTTTTCGTTTTCGTTTGGACGATTACGCCCGTCGATGATGATAGAGTCGCGAAATGTGGTCGCGGCGGTCGTAGTGTGACGTAAGCACGTAGATTACGCGCGGATATCGAGGTAATTTTTACGTGCAGTACGCTCGGTTTTCTCGTTTTGCGGATGAGAGTGTCGGCGGTCCGCGAAGTTGAGTAATCGATCGATTTTCCTCTTCTTAAATCCTCTCTCTCCTTCACTCTTTGTTGCACTATTCTTATCTGAGAAGCTCATCGCGGTTGTAAATAGTCGAAGGTACTATAACTTTGTTCTATTCGACGTCGAATTGTGATATTTCGCAAATTAACTCAATGTCTTCTACGAAGAGCGTAATTTTAACGAGAATGCATTTATGGAATCAATCACATAAATTACTAACCGATATCAGCGATAATTCAAGACGACTATTATTGCTGTTCCATATTTTAATGATATCGCATCCTTATCGATATCCTATAGTCACTTTATAATTGCTTTATAGTCATTTTAATAGGAATTCATCGTCGTTTCATTCTAATTTCCCACTCGAACACTGTAATTAGGTATCACGCGTGAAAGAAAGACACGATCGCTCGATCTAAGTCGAAAGGAAATTTTACCGATAATTACAGGACGAATGCATTCGTGGAATCAGTCGCACAAATTACTAACCGATATCAGCGATGACTTAAGATGACTATTACTTGTGTTACTTTTGTAACATCGCATTCTTATCGATTGTATAGTCACTTTATAGTCATTTTAACAGGACACGTCGAATGCTCATAGTCGTTTCATTTTACTTTCCCGCTCGAACACTCTAATTAAATATTACGCGTGGAAGAAAGACACGAAAGCTAAGTCGAAAGGAAAGCATTTCGTCCGCAGCCATTCGTCCAGTTAAGTGAGAATCGATCGATATCTATTGGCCATTTCGACGCGAATGATCTTATCTTCGACGACGTTCGAACGGATGGCCGTTCGAACCCAACTTCGATGCCAACTTACACGCGTGTATCTCGCCTCGGCGATAGTAGCGCGTCTTAGTTTTCCTCTCGTTTTCTCATCCTCCATCCCTTACCGTTACATATCGAAGCGTTTGCGATCCGTCGATACTCGCGTTACTCGTAATTCTGTCCTTTATGTAATTCGTTTCTCGAGTTTTCCAGTGTACTTCTTGTCGTACGTGAGCGCGCAATCGAATTCCATCGAATTGAAACGCGCGCGGAATCCCGTCGCGCGTGATTGATCGTTGTAATTTTTCTGGTTTTCTTTTTTTTTCTTTCTATGGAAAAGCAACGGACACTCGCGCTTTTCTACGTCGCATCGAACGAAGGAATTCGCGAAGAAATTTATACAAGAAACGAGCGCTTGAAACACTTGACGTCGTCCTTTCGTCCTTGATTCTTCGTTGCGACCTCGAAACTTAGAATTTAACCCTTTAGGGGTTCGTGTAACTTTTAGGTCAGGTGCTAATTCATTGACATTCTTCCAAATAATTTTAGTTTTTTCGCAAGATGACGTACGTGTTTTCTTAATACGATTTGTTAGAAATATAATTTATAAAAATAATATAATTATTTAAATAAAATATAGATTAATATAATATGAATAAGACTTTTGACGTCTTAATTATCTAATATCTCGAAGACTTTAACATATTACAATTATTAACTTTTTAATAGATTCTGAGTCCGATGATCATCCAGTAGCATTTATCTAACGACACATAAATATTATTAACAGTAACGATGAATTTAATACTGAGTCATCATCGGATGAGGAAAATTCAGGACCACGAAAAATTATTTGGCAATCGGTATTCCGAAATAATAGTCTTCATCTCCCTTGGTAAGAGATTGCTCCGAAAACCCCGAAGGGCCTCTCCTGTGACCTATTTTCGAAAACTATAATTTAATTTAAATCAATTAAAATTATTAGACAGTGAAATTAGGAATAACATAATTAACTATACCAATGCATATTCACTGCAGTGTTTCGTCGAAAATTGAACAAAAATGAAACGGAATGAAACGGAAGGAAAAATTGAACGAAATTGAACAATTCAATATGTAATACTATTTTATAAAATTTCACGCTTAAGCTTTTATACGCGGAATATACGACGTACGTACGTACGTACGTCGCCATCCGTTCATCCTTGGTCCTTTATTAAGACCTAGAAACTTCGAATTTCAGAGCGAATAGAGAAGAAAACGAAGGAAGAAGCTTCGTTAGAGGTTTCGATCGGCCGATGTCGTTCGATGCGCTCGAATAGTCGCGTCGCAGTCGCTGGAATCGAATCGATGTACTTCCGTCACTATAGTTATGTTTTATTCAAGGAACCCGGCAAAAGATACACTCAGTGGTAAGATAATGCGTCGTACGCCTCTAGCGCAACGAAAATAGAATTTATGAACGGGTAAAATCGTTCTCGATTTAGAGGTAGTCTACGTCACGTGGCTGTTCAGACCGGTGAAGGCGAGACGGTCAATGATAACTAACCTATCGTCGTCGTCGTCATCGTCGTTGTCGTCATTGAACTCTTTAAAGTTTCTTATTTCACTCGATGGAAATAAAATGAGTTCGTACAACGAACTTATCGCAAATCGCAAGATTATCCCATTGTCCCATGCTCTAACTAGAATCACGCGATTTTTCCTCTCGATTCGAAGCTTCTTAAGACGACGTTGGCCTTTTCAGAACATTTTAGAAATTCATTTTAGAATTTTCCTCGGCAAAGAATTTTTCGATAGTTTTGGTCGAATATTTTCTATCCTCTATCTTTGTTTCTAAATCATTTTCGTTCGTGTTTAAATCAGATTTATCTTTTGATTCCACGGGCCATCTTTAGACTTCATCCATCGCATCTTTTCCATCTTGGCTATCCGTAAAATCACGGAAAAGTGACGCGAGAACCGACAGAGAATCGCGATTCTTCTGTAACCGGTGAAAGCCACGGCGAAGATCCACAGATCCGAGAGGCGAAAGGCTTCGAGGCCCGCCTACGTTCTTACGTGCCACGAAGAATTCCTTTTCTACTTCGTGCAGGTTCGCCCAAGGAACGTTTCGTACTTGCGCGCGTTCCGTTCGGACATCTTCGAAAACTTAAATTTATCAGACATACGACATGTATTTCCAGAAAACAAAACAAAAACCCGAATTCTTTTTCCACCTTGTACAGATTAAACCAAAGCAATTATTTCTACTTGTACGTGTTTTGTTCGGATAGTTTTAGGATAAAAAATTCAATCTTTTCATGAAATACGCATCGAGAAAAACAAGTGGATAAAATTCCATTGTTATTGTCTGGACGACATCAGAATTCTTCTTCCACTTTGTACAAATTAATCCGAAGCAATTGCTTCTACTTGTACGTGTTTCATCCGGATAGTTTTAGAATCGAAATTCCAATCTTTTCGTAAAATATGCTCCGAGAAAAAAGTTGAGAATAAAGTTTTGTTATTACTGTCCGGATAATATCAGAAATCTTCTTCCGCTTTGTACAGGTTAAACCAAAGCAATTATTTCAACTTTTACGCGTTTCGTTCTGACATTTTTAGAAACGAAATTCCATTCCTTTTATAAAATACGCACTGGAAAAAAGTAGAGGGTGAATTTCCATTTTTACTGTCTAGACTATATCAGAATTCTTCTTCCGTTTTGTACAAGTTAAACCGAAGCAATTGTTCCTACTTGCTCGTATTTCGTCCAAATTGTTTTAGAAAGGAACGTTCTAAAACTAAAATCTAAAATAAAAAGGAAGATCTAAAGTTCGAAAAAAAAGAGAATAAAATTCCATTTTTACTAATTTTTTTTAACGAAAATCCTATCTTTTCATAAAATACACATCGAGAAAAAAGAAGAGGACGAAATTCCATTTTTACTGTCCAAACGATATCAAAGAACGCGAGTTTTCCAAGGCAAATACTTCGAAAATTTCCAAACGATCTCTAGAGATCGTCGATCGCGATTCGCAACGCATTTCGTCCCACCTCGTCGCATGTCGTCGCACGCACGAATCCTCGTGGCACCTCGAGCATGATACCGCCATCGTGTCTCGCGTAATAACCACCCCAATAATAATCACATCGGCAATAATAACGACAATAACAGGAACTTCGACCGATTTAAAATTCGATCGGCTCTCGATCGGTTCTCGATTAGACGCGAATTTCACCTGGCGCATCTTAATGGCCGGTTGGACGTTTCCGTAAGGGCGTCGGAACGCGACGAAAAAAAAACTGCTTCGCGACACGTACTTCGTAAGAGACTCCGATCGAGGAACGTTGCATCCTCGACCCCTTAAAACGGTGACGATTATAAAGACCTCCTATAAAATGACGGGTTGCGCCGCGCAAGCCGATGGCCATTGCGCCACTTTGCGTATGAAGAATGGCGTTAAAAATCGGGAAAGCGAACTTTAAGAAGGCGAGTCGCCAACCGTGTAATCTTCTCTCCGTAGGGGCATTCGTTAACACTCAACGTACCAAGTGGTGTTGAATGACCCTTTCCAAAATTTACTTTAATTCTTTATATCGCTTATAAAAATGAAAATATACGTTCGATCATTTTTATGGAAATAATTTTTATATAGTATTACATATATTTATATTATTATATATATAATAAATATTTTATTGAATTCGATAAATTTAATCTTTGATAAATCGTCCGCCATTTTCAATTTCATCTATTATATTTCAATGCATTCGAGGACGGTCTTAACGCGTTCGCGACGGGGCCTGAATTTACTGTCCTCGCCGTAGGACGATGTTATTTCCGTATTTTGCAGACAAGAACGTACCATTTTTTTATTTTACTTTATTTTAAACCGACATCTATCAAATATTTCTTTTTTTGTTGCACTGTCTTCTTGCTCTATATATAGTCTACTTATTTAGAAGTGGTTCGTCGTTGGCGGTTAATCGAGTCGTTGTTATCTTCCTCCTCTTTCTCGTTTATCATCGAAAAGGTGTGAAACGCGTCGCGCTTTACTCGCCTCTAAGTCAGCTGATGAAACGGCGAAGAAAGGACGGAAAACGGAGAAAGGAGGAAAGAGGAGAGCCGCGAGCGTCCACGTAGCTTTATGGAGATTTCACGCGTGTAACTGCGCGGGGCAAAACGCGGCCTTTAACGAGCCGTTAACTGCCTCCGCGGTTAATTGCGGAGCTGCCAATATCGGCAAGAATAACATTGTGCCGTAACGACTCAATAGCCGCGTAAGACCGAGCGATCGTGAACGAAAGGACGAATACGACGACGAATACGACGTCGGCTCCCTGCGAAACTGACAGCGCTGATGTCGGTTTCTTTTTCGAGGTCTTTTTCCCTTCGGCGGCGCTCCTGGGATCGCGTCTTAACCCTTTCGCTTCGGTAGTCTGGTGTCATTGAACGAAATGACGCGCCGTGGGTTCGGGCGCGGATCTTGTGTCGTTTTTACTACAAACTACACGTCCTCGGCTTCAATTTTTACCCTTTGGTATCTGTAATCAGTTTTATTAACGACTACAGATCGCATTTTTATGCACGTCATATGGATGCCGGATATATCCGGCGCTCATACTCACAGGTCGTCGCGTAAATGCGGATATAATATTCTGTACGAAATTGTTCAAACCACGGATATACGCGTATTCCAACTTTTGGCATCATTTTCGTGGTCGATGACTAATAGTCACCCGTGATGTATAGTTAGGATGCCGTGGCTGGTGACTATAGTAGTGTACAGATGCCATTTTGTGGCACGCAGTAGCGAATGGTTAAATTGAGATTCGTTCGTAAATTCGTTCCTTTTCTTCCACGTTCTTTTTCTCGTTCGACTCGTGAAATTGAAATCGGTTTCAATGCGTCTTCCTTCTTCGTTTTGCAATAGTTTTGAAGTCCAGCCGCTTTCGTCGATAATTCGATTTGGATTTATTCGAGTCTTCTCAATTTATCACATACTTTTCCATAGATCTATTTTCACGAAGTTTCTCAAAGTTTTAGAAAACGATTTGGATTTAACGACATTACGACAGTGTTATTATTACGCACTCATCAATTATTTATATCGATTCGATTAAATCTTTGACTCATATTTATATTCGAGGAGGCTACCGATTGATTTGAAATTTCTTTTCATATTCGATCGAAACAAAAACATTTTTAAGGAACAAATTACGATTTAACTCGCCCGTTTAGTAAAAGAAATATAATACTATATATACGGAAAGTACGATACAATAAAAAAATGTAGGATGGCAACCAAAAGCCGATATCGAACGCAAAGGTAAAACGAATTTATAATATCGCCCATGCGGCGACGTACGACTGGAAAGGGTTAAATTCTTTACGAGCGATATCGTTCGATCGTGATTGAAAGTCGATTCGCATTTCACTCCTTTCTTTCGTAGGTAATGGAAAATTAGTATCGTCTTACAACAAGAGTTATTGATAGCGGCATCGCGGGACTGCGTCTAAACACGGAAAGCGCGTAGCGGTCTATACACACACGCCTATATACGCGTATATACACACACATATGTAAAAAGTGTCTATATATTAAATATACATATGCTGTACATTTATATATGGGTGTGTGTGTGTATATGTATATATACATATATGTATATAAATGGAGTGTATAGGACGCGGCCGAGGTACGCCCACGACGATGGGTCCTCGCAGTGTTTCTCATTCCTACTTAGGCGAATTTCGAGCGTCGTAAAAGATCGACTCGTCCCACGTCTCTCTCCTCTACCCCGTCGATCCAGTCACGGGTTTTATAAAGTTTCTTACGAGCGCGTTAAGTCGTAAAAGTCGTTGGCGCGCGTAATAAACGCGTCTCGATCGTAATCGGCGAAAGGAAATGGAAACGATATAGTCGCGACAGAGGCGCCGCGTTTCGAGAAAATATTCGTTCGTAATTGGCTCGTAATTGGCTCGTATTTCGCTCGATAAAAATTCGACCGAAGTCGAACGCGTTATTTTTCGATTAAATCGAAACGTAACGCGTTTTTCGAGGCGTCACTCGAGCGCGTTAAGTACCACTGTATCGCGAATACAGCGGAGGGATCCTTCGTGATGCACAGCCTGATTTCTGGCAAGGAGGGACCCTCCCCTTCGTCATCGGTACGAGTTTTAATGCGTTTTACGGCCCCGACTAAAAACCCATTAAGGAGCCGTCGTCAGGTGGGAGGACAAATGCCCCCTTCTCGATCTCCCGATGGAAAGTATATTCGCGAGAGTCTCGAGGAACCTCCTTACGTTCTATCATCCATGAGATTCTCACGATTCTTCCTTGCGATCGTTCCGACTCTCTTTCTTCTCTCTCTTTCTCGTTCTTTTTCTCTCTGTCTCTTTCTGTCTCTGTTTTCTTTCTCTTTTCCTCTTCATCTTCTCTATCGCGTTTAACGTTTCTTCTTGTTCAACACGTTCGTCGCCCTGTCACCCGTATCTGGGTGACGCTCTTCTACTGCGAATTAAATAGGATTTTAAATTGGAATTTTCGACGGAATTCAATGGAATAAGCACTGAGATATAAATATAAAATACGTACAATAAAAATATGAATATAAAATATGTGAAATAAAAATATTGAGGTAAAATGTACACGTTGTACTATACTTCATTCACATTTAGGATAAAATTTTACTTTCTATTACGCGTGGTATTCGTTGAAACTGGCCAAACATATGGGGATTTTGAGCAATTGGGACGATAAGTTGTAGATTTTTTTACATTGCCCACTCGAGTTGCATCGTTGCTATTTTTTACTTATCGCTTCGTTTCGGTTCTGGCGCTCCGGAAGTTTTTGTCGGATTTGGGCCCCGCGAGAAACTCAATGGAATCACGCTGGGCGACGAACGTGCTAATAATAATATATTTATTTAATAATTTATTTTTATTTAATATATAATAAATTTTATGACGGATAAAATGCGTTACTGATCGAGGCTTGGTCGAAACACCGAGGATATTTTTTATCTCGAGGATAGTGTAATACGCTTTTTACTGCGGCAATGCGTTCGAGGTTGACGAAGAACGTCGAATCGAAAAAAATTCAACGCCGGCTGGTGCCCGCACTTTTCGTCCTTCTTCGTGGATTATTCCGTGGAAATGACAGTGCGTGTATATGTATATAGGCGTGTAAAAACACACAACACACACAAGTGCAGTGAACGGATCTCGCTGACGCGAGTGCGAAACGAACTCGTACTGCACTTCTGCGGGTAACGAATTTTTCTCTTTTCAAGAGCGACTGTTCTCCCTCTCCCTCTGTCTCTCTCTTTCTTTCTTTCTCGTATTCAACAAGGACGACAAAGGAGATCGATAGACTTTTCAATCATAAACATGAGACCAAAGGGTTAAAATCGGTACGTCGTACCCGATCCTCCCATTCTACCCGTAGTATTTCGTAATTGGAGTAAGACGCTCTAGCAAACTCTTTACGCGTGACTTTAACGAGGATTACGCGGTGCGATCTATCTACGTGGGAAGCTGTAACGGCGAGTACAAGCGTAGGAAGTGCGTTATCCGCTCGTACGACGCGTGGCCTCGTCGACCATCATCTGTATGGGAACGAAGCGAAGAATTTTACGAGAAAAGTTGAGATAGGAACGAAAGACGGTGCGGAAACGAATATCGACGAACTCGTGAGACGCGCAAATTTGTTCATATAATATCGAATAAACGCATCATATACGTATCCTAGCAGGAGACCTCATCAAAATTATTTCAATTTGCCTCCATCCGAATCAACGATTAAAATTGATTTTGATATAATTAAAATTTTAGATACGCACAGCTTAATTGTTTTAATGCCAGGCGCAAAATCAGTGCCTATTCGAGAGATACGGGACGCATAGATTTCCTAGACGCAGTGAAAATATAACATAGACAGTTGCATACAAAAGTGCAGTAAAAGCTTTTCAACTGTTATTAAAGACTCGTGAGTAATGCATTCTATCGGAAGCAACACGTAGAGATCGGTTTTGTTTAACGAAAAGTGGTTATTTACAACAACATAACAAAACATGTACTAAGAAGGATATAAAT
Organism: Liostenogaster flavolineata; assembly: GCA_025433975.1. Classification (NCBI taxonomy): domain Eukaryota; kingdom Metazoa; phylum Arthropoda; class Insecta; order Hymenoptera; family Vespidae; genus Liostenogaster; species Liostenogaster flavolineata. Next base: position 234,394 of record JAITYT010000380.1, read on the forward strand.
GCCGTTGTGTTTTATGGCTATTATGATTTGGCTCTTTTTCATACGGACTACTATTTCACAAAAGACTCGGTTGTTATCTAAACAATTGAGGAAACTTGTAAACAAGAAATTATTAATTTCTCGTATAAATACTCGTATATAAGTTAAAGATGCCTGCAATCCTCAGGACAGCAGTGATAAAAAAAATAACAAACGCAACGTTCACAACGATGAATCAAATACTTTCTAAATCTCTTGCAAACAACAATTCTGCATCGTTTATACTAACATAGCCTTGATTTTTAACAAAAGTTACTTATTTCAATAGAACTATCATTTGATAACAGAATCAATTATTATTTAAACGACTAAAAGAAAGTTATAATCGATAAATAAATAATTTCTTCTCTATATTTTGTTATATTTGAAGAAATGGCCTGTGAAAGACAATCTAATTAAAGGAATGTTATCATCGAGAAACCCAATTTAACGAACACGATATCAATGTGTAAATTACGACATCGGTCAATACTTTTGTGCGGTGCATTATTTTACAATACATCGCACAAAATTAAATTATTATCGCTTAATAAATTATTAGTTAATTTGGGTGTACTTACCCGATGTACCGAAGACGCGAGAAAGACGACGACCGGTCGGCAGGTCTTCGATGTCCAGCGCCTCGTAGTTCCGTCCACTTGCACTTTGCTTCGCTACGCTTCACTTTATTACACTACACTACGCGACACGACGCGAAAAACATGTCGGAATTACGAGTATTATTTCACCGATGTTCACGCGTCGAAGATCGGTTACGACGCGCTTTGGGTCGCTATAAGACACCTTGATCGATCGAAATAAGAAAAAAAGGAGAAAAACATCGTAGTTCAATGAACTGTTATTGTTGTCAATTTTGTTAGAAAATCAATAACAAGATAAAAACTCCTATGAAAAATTATCTCATTTCATTTTATTTTTGTTATTAAATAACACTTGTATGAGCAAAAAATGGTCTCTGGTAATTGAGTTTTCACGGTTAATATATTTACTTCGAAATGACAAAAAATATTGATCGTCGTAGACAACAGACGTAATTACAGCGATTCGAACCAAAGCTTCGTCGTCACTGCGTCTATGCAATCGACGCAGTCGCATCTCGAACGAGATATATCGTCCTTCGTGTTTCTCGGAATTGTTTCCAAACGACGATATATCGTCTGACACTAAAAGTGTTAAGAGCCGATTTGAGGTTGGGAGTTCATACAAGCCTAAACTCGATACTTGCTCGACGTTTGAAAAATAATGACGTCGTTAAACGAATGAAAAGCCATAAAATAAGTCGCAACTCGGTTGACCTTAGGCGAGAAAGCCTATCGTTCCTACCGTTCGACATAGAATCGGTCGATTAGTCGATAAATTCTCCTCGCTTACGCGCGTTCGCGCCGATTTATCCGAGAATCCACCTGTTCGTTCGATATTTATCGAGAGCCACTAATCGCTTCGGATAGAACGACATTGTCGCGCCGCCTCGTTGGACACGCGCTAACAGTGCGCCGTTCGCCGGTTAATTCGGATTTGCATAACGCTCGAGCGAGCTTCGATCAACGTTCCACCGGTAGCTCGAAGTGTCTCTCTCGTGCGATCGTCGGCGTGGGAATTCATCTCGAACCAGTCTCGAGAGACGAGAAAGAAGCGCGGATAAAAATATGGGAAACTATCTTCGATTCTCGTGGGATACGGCGCTCGAATGTTAGCTCGTTTCAACGATTCAACGATTTCTTCTTTCGCTGTGGCGGAGCCGCAGCTCCCCTTCGATCGACGCGTCTTCGAAACGGCCTTCCACCTTTCGATCGAGTATAATTTCTGATTTATCAATTCTAAAGATATAATTTAAAATAAATATTATTAATATTATTTATAATTAATATTTATCATTATATATCTTGTATATCATATGTAATGTTATACTTATATAAATATATTAATATATTATATATAAATAATATTAATAATATTTAAAATATTAAAAATATAATTTTAAAATTCAATAAATTGTATCTAGATAAAGAAACACAAAATATATTTATAATGCTTTAATGATCACATATTAATAAATACATATGAACGTTATTATATAAAATTATATATAATTAAATATTAAATTATAATATTAATGTTACTTATACATGTATATATGTATTATAACATAAATAAGTGTTATAAATATTAAAATTTACTATTAATTGATATATTTCTCTATATATCCTCCGCGATAAAAAAAAAAAACAATCAAGCGAAAAGAATCGACGAACCGTACGTGTCTCCATCGACCTCGAAAAATCAAATAGCGCGCGTACTCACTATCGCATTATAATATCGTTATCGCGTTAGGACGAAGTCGTCCCTCGATTTAAAAGAACGATGTTTCCCCAGCGATCGCAGCTGCGGCAGGAAGGACTCGCCTAAGGTCGTTCGACGTTCGATGAAAAATTACGAGGGAAGAGACGACGCGCATCCTTCCTAGGCGATTCGCCTAACAAGACGGACGACTGCCGCCGGTAGGACGTCGCTCGCGCGTAAACAAGTTTTATCCATCCGCCGGGGTAAAATAAATAAATGTGCCGTCCGTGATGCAGTGTCCCGGGGCCCGGTTGCGAGTCGGCGCTGTTGGCGCATACCGGGTGTTCACATCCGTGAAAACAGGCTTCGTAAATATGCACGTTTTATGCGTCGATACCGTGGCGCTCACCCGTGCACCAACTCTTTTTTCGCCTTTCTCGGTTGCGTCGCTCTCCCCTTTCTTCCCTCTTCCTGCCGTCCTCCCGCGCCTCCCTTTGTCTTCTTCTTCCTTCTTTTTTACGACGACGTTTAGGAGAAGCAGGAGGAGGCGAAAGAGACGAAGAAAGACGCTAGCGAATGGTTGGCAAATTCGTTTGACCGTTCGGTTAACCCATTGACTGCCAACTACGAGATATCTCGTAGTGAGCGTCTGTACCAAAACTGCCAGCTACGAGATATCTCGTAGTGGGTGCTGCAATTTTAGATTGGTTACAAATGGCTATTTGAGTTAGGAATTATTAGAAAGGATGAATGAGAAATGTATATAGCGTAGTGGACGTATTACTTATCAATTTTTATTATTAAAATTATTATTAAAACTATTAAAATTATAACTTAGACGA
>JAITYT010000380.1:273966-285255 GCA_025433975.1 Liostenogaster flavolineata
AAAGAATGAAAAGGAAAAGTGCTATGCTGAACACGGGGGTAAGACGGCAAGAGGAAGGAAGAAGAGCAAACGACAAACCGACCGACCGACCGACCGACCGACCGCCGGACGAGGTAAAAAAGGCCGATGGAAGAGAACGCATCGGTACGCGATGATGTAACGGCACGTTATGAATATGTAGAAAATAACAAACGGCAGGCGTTACAAAAGGAAGGACGGCGATGCTGCGGGACGAGAGGAGGAGGACGAGAAAGAGGAGGAAGGCGAAGCGACGAGCGCAAGGGCCTCCGCGCGTATTCCACTCGTCACGGTGTCAACCGTTGTCCGCGGCTACGTGAGCTCACTCCGCAATCTACCTGTGCTTCGATTTCACCCGACTTCCTCTTTTTTTTCTTCTTTTTTTGCCTCTCTTCGATCCCATTGCGCGACGATCGAAGAACGAGCGTAAGCGCGTCGTATTCGTCGTCGCTGGAACAGATCGATTCGCCCTTACGTGCGTAGTTAGAGTACGCGAGGCTCTACGACCTTTTTTTGGAGCCATTGCGAGAGAACAAGCTCAGTAGACTCGTTTACGATCGCGATCTAATCGAGGTGTTCGTTAGGATTTTTTTCCGGACGACGGAAGACACGCACTTGGTCTCATGACGCGAATATAAATTATTATATTGTTGACGATGATGATGAAGAGGTGCTACGAATTTTGAGAAGTCGTTGGACTGAACAGTTTGAGTGCTACGGCTTTTTGCTGCTTTCTGATTGACAATTGCCAAGCGGCAAGATCGCGTTCGTCTTATTTCTCCGCTGATAAATGAAAAAGAGCGCCATCGCGCTGTTTCTTTTTGATATGCGATGAGTTTCAACCCTTCGAGAGATACGAAACTCACAGACTGCCTAGTCTCATTAAAAATGCAATAAAGACATAGTTGCATATAACAGTGCAGTAGAAACTTATCGATTGTTTTTTAAAACCCTTTACGAGATATTAGACGCATAGAATGCATAGTTGAAACTTATCGATTGTTACTTGAAGCCCTTTGAAAGATATGGGACGTATAGACTGCCTAGACGCATTGAAAATGCAATAAAGACGTAGTTGCATATAAAAGTGCAGTTGAAACTTATCGATTGTTATTTGAAACTCGTGAGTAATGTATTCTATCGGAAGCAATACGTAGAGATCGGTTTTTTTAATTAAAAAACCTTTAATTTATTTAGAGCAACAATACAAAGCAAGTGAGAAGTGGATATTGTTGTGTTTTTATGGTTGTTGTGATTTGGCTCTTTATTATGCAGACTATTGTTTCGTAAAAGACTCGGTTATTATCTAAACAATTAAGAAAAGTTGTAAACAAGAAAAGGTGTAAACAAGAATTTAGTAATTTCTTGTTTATATTTATTATATTTATATTAATATCTACGATATGCTCGTATAAATATGTCAAAAATGTCTGCGATTCTCAAAAAAGCAGTGATAAAAAATATAATAAAATTTCTAAATCTCTTAAAAACAAAAATTCTGCATTGTTTATACGAACACAATCGAATTGAAATATTTTTCGAAGTCGTAAGATTATTCCCGAATTGTATCAAACAGAGAACTTAATTTTTAACAAAAGTTACTTATTTCAATGTCGTGTGATAACAAATTTGTTTATTATTTAAACGATAAAAAGAAAGTTATAATCGATAAATAAATAATTTCTTCTCTATATTTTGTTTTATTCGAGGAAGTGGCCTGTGAAAGACAATCTAGTTAAAGGAATGCCACCGTCCAGAAACCCAATTTAACAATATAATAAATACGATACGAACATTGCAATGTGTAAATTACGACATCTATTAATACGCCGTGCATTGTTTTACGATATAACGCACAAAATTATATTTGCAATCGCTTAATAAATTATTAGTTAATTTGTGTGCACTTACCCGATGTATCGAAGACGCGAGGAAGACGACGACCGGACGGCAGGTCTTCGATGTCCAGCGCCTCGTAATTCCGTCCACAATTGCACTTCGCTTCGCTACGCTTCACTTTATTACAGTGCACTACGTGACACGACGCGAAAAACGCGTCGGAATTATGAGTATTATTTCTCCGATGTTCACGCGTCGAAGATCGGTTACGAATTGACACCGCTTTGGGCCGATGTAAGAAACTTTGATCGATCGAAATAAGAAAAAAAAAGGAAAACATCGTAGTTCAATGAACTGTTATTGTTGTCAATTTTGTTAGTAAATCAATAACAAGATAAAAACTCCTATGAAACTTATCTCGTTTCACATTATTTTTGTTATTGAAAAGCATTTATGTGAACAAAAAATGGCCGTCGTAGTCGCATCTTAAACGATAGTATATCGCCCTTCGTGTTTCTCAAAACTTTTCCAAACAATGATATGTTTTAAAAATATTATTGTAATATTTTTTCACATATTTAAATAAAGATACTTAAAACATATTTAAAAGATACGTACAGTAAATTTAGTTAAATCAAAAGTAAAGTTCGTTTATTTATCAATTGTCATGTTAATATAAAGTAGTCGAAACGAATACGACATTAAATCGGGAGGAGGAAAATACGGTAAACATTAAGAAACTAAAGAATATAACGATACGCGCCAAAGACTTCGAACCTTCCAAACAACCTTCGAAAAGGGTCCAACGGAAAGTCGATTTGACGGAGACACTTGAAGAAGTCACCACCTGTCATCCGGTTATGAAATGTCGGATTCTGAAAGTACTTGAGATTTTTTCCTTATCGCGCGAATCGAGATATTTCTCCTGGACGATATCGCGAAGAGAAAGGTAGAAAAAAATGAAGAAAGCACGAGTAAAATTGGCCTCGCAATGGAACGAGATTAAAATTCGGGTCGTCGCTTCTGGTTCTACGCTCCGGTCCGTTGAATCGGGTAAGCATCAACGGCAGCGACGTTTCCGCAGACTCCTCCTCCGGAACTTTCGAATACGGTTCCATGTACGCGCGCAAAGCGGAGCTCGACAAGAACGTAGCTCGAACTCCCACTCGAATCCACGATGGATGATGAATTCTACCATTTTACGTCGCGCCTTACGCGCGAGAGAGAGAGAGAGAGAGAGAGAGAGAGAGAGAGAGAGAGAGAAAGATTCCACGTTATTATAGGATTTGTTTGAGAAGAAATAAATATTTTATTTAGAGACTATAAAGATATTTAATATAGATAAAATGAACGTGTTAACAAGGGCTTATAAAGTTCTCGTCGTTCGTTTGTTCGCAAAGTAATTTCGTTTTTTCCCAACAGTTCTTTTATGAAAATAACAGAAAAAACACAGAAAACGACGTTTTTTCATAAACGTTTTCTTTTTCATCGTACTTATTTTCTATATATCGCTTCTAACACTACTATCATCGTACTTCTTTTCGGTTTCGTCCTTCGTTTCTCACTCACTCACTGTCGTCTTATTTCTCGACACTATGGTCGCTCGCCTTCAATTGTCTCGACCCCTCTCGTCACTCTGTTTTGTTCTGACGCATCCTCTTTGGATCGCACATTAAATATATCCAAATCCAAATCTATATATGAATAGATTTGCCTAGATTGGCCTATATAATTGGCACTCAACAGTTAACCCTTTTGCTATTGCGGGTATATATATATATATATATGATAATATAATAATATATATAATATTACAATAATAATTCAATAATAATTCAATAATAAAAAATACAAAAAATATTACAATCTGTGCATACTACAAGTGTTTACACTTCTGGGCCCATAACCTCTTGAAGCAGGCGAGCTTGTTGAAAAGAGAGGGTCGGTGGTGTCCCTCTGGTGTCGGAGACTCGTAATATCCTTTTATTCGTCGTAGATCCACCACAACGAGGAATGTTCGTTGGTGGTAAAGAGCCCCAAGTTAAAGTATCGAAATTGAAACGTTCGACGAAATTTAATACCCTGGCATCCTCCTTTACGCCACCAGCGATGACTAACTTCATTGCAGGATATCGCTGTGCCAAAATTCTTAACGCTTCTTATTCATGGATAGCTATAGTTGTCCAAGTATAATCGCTTAACGATGAATATATGCCTTTTATGAACACTATCTCTGTATCGAGCACATCATTATTTGCAGCAGTATATAAGTTATCTTCACTTTCACTAAACACTATCATTTCTCCATAGAATAGATCTTTTCTTGGTCTGCAGTTCTACTTTCCTCATCATTCTGCAGCCAAGTCGAAAGAGAAGGGTGTCGGTCGGTGTTGTCCCTCTGGTGTCGAAGGACTCTCGTCGTACTATCCTTTTATTTGCGTAGATCCACATACCGGGAATCGAACCTCGAACCTCCGATCCGTAGGCAGGCTCGCTATCACCCAGTCTACCACGACTGTGCTCTAGATACTACGGTTTACGTGTATTTTAATACTCTTGGTGTTCTTACACACACGCACAGCTCGCCCATGAGCTGGAATGCTCGTTTCAACATAATTTATAATAAATGTAATAATAATAATATATATATATATATATATAGAGAGAGAGAGAGAGAGAGAGAGAGAGAGAGAAGTGGAAACGTTGGAAAGCCCACTAATAATTTCCACGTAGGTTCTCGCGAACGTCGTGGCTCGCACGTTATTTTCCTCGGAAGCGTTCGGCTTCGTCGAACGTCTCTCGACACTCATTAAACGTCGGTCATGTAGATAACGAGAATCGTCTCATCGAAAGATGGTCAAATCCACGCCGCTCTTTTCCCATAACGTCTTTCGCTCCAATCCGATCTCTCTCTCTCGCCCTGTCACGCACCGTTTCTCGTCGTACCCTTCTTCTCCGACGCCGCTCAAATCGGTGTAAAAAATGGAAGCAAGACGGAAAGGAAGGAAGAAAGGAGAAAAAAAAAGACAAAAGAAAGATCGAAATGAAAGAAAGAAGGAAAGAAAGAAGAGAAACCCAAAGGTCAACGATAAATAAAGCGCGGGATAGGAGGGTTCGAGCGAGCATATCGTCGGGGAATTTCGTCGTTGTTGTTAAGGTGGCACTGCGCATCACCGATGCCATGCAGGAAGTGGGAACCGTCGAACGCGGCAGCAGGACGGCGAGGGAGAGGTGAGGAGAGTAGGCGAGGGCGGGAACAGGGGAGGACGAACCGTCGTTGCATTCTGGGAGTGAGCGAAATGAAAAAAAAAGGGAATAAAAATTATGGGAAGGGAGAGGGGAAAAAACGAGGCTTTATAGCATTATGCGAACGTACGCGGGACCCTAGTGACGCATTTACACGGCTATTATTATATCCCTGCTCTCCTCTTCCCTTCGTCCTCGTCCTCGTCCTCGTCCTCCTCCTACACCCCACCTTCCCTTCGTCTCGATCGCCTTGGTGTTTTCGCTCGTCGATGAAAATGCGCGATGGATGCTCGATTCGCGCGTCTTTCGACGTCATAACACATCGCCTGATAAGTTTTCCGCTTGACAGGCAGATGGCGCTACGAATATAAAATTAATCATTTTTTTTAGAAAGTACTAGCCTTCGAAAGATAGCTGTAAAAGTTTCATGACGATCCAACGTTTGGTTCAAAAGTTACAGTGGCTTTAGCGAAACAAAAGAATTTCGTGTGTTGATAAAACATTGCTTTTCGATGGAACCATTATCGACTGATTTGCTGAATTTAAACGTGGTCGTACAGACACCGACGATGCGGCACCCACCGGTCACTCATAAGAGGTCACGTCGGAAAATTTGCGTTATGCAAAATCGAAAGTCTTTACATCGTTGGGAATATCGCGATGAGGACGTCGAGCACGGTTTCTAAAGAAGCCAAGGACCTAGTCGCGAGCCTCTTTTTTCTACCAGGTGGATCTACGCTCGGGGAACATCCGTAGGATCTATGGCTCTCGCGCTTTGACGACTACGACGACAAGTTCGACGTCGTTACGAGCATCGAACTGGACGACGAGGAGTTCAAACGTAGGAGCGAGAGTAAAGACGACCCTACGCTGCGCACGTTCGAAGACAATCTTTGTTCGTTCGACGGAGTTTCCTAGGAATGGAGATGCATCCGACGAATCGAAAGGCACCTAACGACGGATATGGTTGTAGTCCTCGACTTGATAGAAGTTACGAGATCCGCTAGTCAGGCTGGACGAGCGTGCATAGCGATGAAAATTGCGCAAGCGACGTCGTCGTTCAGATTTTTCTCGTTCTTGAGGTTGTCGCGCTTGAAAAAAGGCTGTACGAAGTGTTTCGTCGCTTGGACGATCTGACCGATCGGCAGGACGGAGTATCGAATCGATTTAAATTCGCTAATGGATTCGTACCTTTTCGCGCTATTCGATGAAAGACAGAGATTATCGGGAGTAGGTCTTGATGAAGAGTTCAGTCTGATGCATTTGTAGGGCTGCGTAACGGTCGCGAGTTCGCCCTTCGTTCGTTCAACGGTCGCGCACGGAGACACGGTCGATCGACGCTCTCGAGCCCTCGTAATCCTCGCTAAAAGGAATCTCGATACTCACCACCATCTCGATCTACGATACCCTAAAAAGTCTCTTTGATACGCCTTTGGGGTAAGCTATCACATCGGCTGATAAGTTCCCGGTCTAAAAATAATGCCCGGTAATGGAAAATAAAGCCTACGCGTTCCTTCGATATCTTTAGAGTATCAGCTATCTCTTGCATCTTCGCTTTACGATTTGCCAAAACAATTTGTGAACTTTTTTGATATTTTCTTATGTCACTGAAACCACTGTAACTTTTAAACCAAACATCAGATCGTCAAGAAATTTTTACAGGTATCTTTCGAAGATTAGTACTTTCTAAAAAAAATATTAACTTTCGATTTGTGGCGTGATCTGACTGTCAGACCGGAAACTTATTAGTAGATATGTAACGAATACACCGTGCATGTACAAAATACATCATTGCTGCTGCTCCGGATGTTCCAGCTCGCTTCCTATTTCATTTTTGATCCTTCACTGGTTCCCTATTTTACCGAGCGCCGTGTCCAGGTTCTTCGTCCGGCCCTGCACCTATCTACCTACCTACGTACGATCGACGTACCGGAATAACGATTACCAACGTAGCGAGAATATTTCAAATCCCTAGCCGACCTCGATTTCGAAGTCACCTTTCGAAGTCGGACCGTCCACCGGCTACGTCCATCCGTCGTGCGCGGTGCATCGTATTTATAATTCAACGACGGCTCGCAGAAACGCGAGTCCGTGCCCGCATCGTCAACGAGAACGAAAAGATTGATATCTTGTCGCGCATGCCTCTCTTTCTCTCTCTTCCTCACTCCGCCGTCCTTCTCCCTTTCTACAAAGCGGATAATAAATCGTACGATCTTAATTGAAGACCATAGAGCTTTTAGACGGAGCCGACAATTACGTTACGTCTCCTCTCTTTTTTTCAACGTACAATTAAGTAGCAGCGGCCTTCCGACGGTGTTTTCTTTCTTTCTTTTCTTTTTCTATCGGTGTGATTCTTCTTCGTTTCCTTTATCTTTCTTCTTTTAATCCGAAAAGGAGAGAAATTTATCATTCAAAACGGCGCATAAATTGAATCGCTTCCAACGACGCGCGTCACCGAGGAAACGTGTGCGCCCCATTCGTTTCGTCCCAAATTGCAACGTTGATTCGATTGTATTCTCGTTTGCTTCTTGATCCTCTTCGTTTCTCGCTTCGTTTAGCTTTTTTCTCGTCCTTAATTGCAAGGATTTTCTCCTTTTTTTAATCGAATGTCGTCGAAAATTTGGATTAACTTCGCTATGCACCGAAAAGAAGGAAAATGTTTTGCGTTTGACCGAGTCCTTTGCGATACCAAGGGCCGTAAAATAAAGGTTGGCAGGTCAAGCTAGACTCGGCACCGCGCAGTGAGACTTTCTTTCGTCGCTAAAAGATCGTCTTACCCCCTTGGGCCTTGCGTTGGGCCTTGGGACTCGGATAGTCCCTAAAGGCGCTAGCCAAGGGCAAGCTTTTAGGTTTCTTTATCATCATTAAGGCTTCTATGAACTTATGAGTAAGGATTTGACGTATTTCCTTTGAACGTAGCACCCAGGCTCCGAAAAAGGACCAAGTCTGTGCGAAGAGTGCTTTTCGTGTTTCTCCGCTTTCTCTTCATTTCACTTCAAAGTAATTGCCATTAGTTTCATTACCGAAGGTCGACAACTTTGTACCCTCCGTCGTCACGTTCGGGTCTAGCTGATGACGACAAGTAACAGTCGACGATGCATTTATTCGATTTAGTAATACGTGAGTCGTAGATGTGTTAAAAGTAGTTAGCTGATGGTAGAAGAGCTTGTTGTTCGATAAGAGCTTGGGCATTCGCATCGATTCTTGTCTAGGGAACACGATTAGATATTTAAAGCGTTTGATTTCTATCGCAGAGGCGTAAAGGTGACATCATATATTCCGTGTTTGACAAACATTTCCGATCGATTGGTTTTTCTACGGATTTACCAATTGGCAAGCTTCTTCTAATTCCTACAAACTACCGAATTGGCAAGCTTCTTTAAACTTCTATGGGCTTAAATATTGGCAAGCTTTTTCAAATTTCTACAAATTTACGAATTGGCAAGCTTCTACAGACTTACCAATTGGCAAACTTCTTTAAATTTCTTCGAACTTGCCAACTGGCAAACTTCTTTTAATTTCCACGTAATTTCCAAACGAACCTCGACTTATTGTTTGACAAACACTCCTGGTCAATTCGTCTTTCTACGGACTTACCAATTGGCAAGCTTCTTTTAATTTCCACGTAATTTCCAAGCGAATTTCTACCCATAGTTTAACAAACACTTTTCGTCAAGTCGTCTTTCCACAAACTTACCAATTGACAAGCTTCTTTAAGCTTCTACGAACTTACCAATGGCAAGCTTCTTTTAATTTCCACGTAATTTCCTAGCGAATCTCAACGCACCCTCTGACAAACACTCCTGATCAATTCGTCTTTCTACGAACTTATCAATTGGCAAGTTTCTTTTAATTTCCACGTAATTTCCAAACGAACCTCGACTTATTGTTTGACAAACACTCCAGATCAATTTGTCTTCCTACAAACTAATCAATTGGCAAGCTTTTCTTAACTTTCACGTAATTTCCAAGCGAATCTCGACGCATCGATGACAAAGTACATCACAAAGTACCGTCGTTTACAGCAGGGACGAAACCGAACGACAAAGAGAAGGTATCGCAGGATGCGTGCGAAAAATTGCAGTGGATCGTGCACGTACCAAACTCGGTCGTCGGTCGGCGTTCGCGGTTAGGTCGGGGCTAGCACGCGCGATAGATGATGAACGAGCTCTTCGTCCGGTACCGATGACGGATTAGTTCGTTACGGTATTCGATCATACGGGAATACGTCGGAGGCGGGGGGTGAAGGGAGGGAGAGAGGCATGGGCGGAGGTGGTGAAAACGGTAACAGCAGGTAGACCATACCGATACGCGTGATTATTTATTGTGCGGACAGATTGGATCATTCAGAACCCGCCGACGAGGGATCGCCTCCTCCTTCTCCCTCCCTCTGGCTCCCCCTCCCCCTCCTCATCTGTCTCCTCCATGAAGCATCGACCAGCCGCGAGAATAACTCGATTCAACAACGAGAACGATACGTCGGGTTCCTACATAACCTCCAATTTCGCAACGACGCGTGAGTGCTCGCGTAGGTTGATGCTGGATCGATGGATCCATCGATCGATTGATCGATCGGATCGTCCGCAAAGATCTCAATGCTGTTATACGACTAAGATCGAATTTTTTCTCGAAAAGTCGTCGGTTAATTCACCTGCAATTTCATCATTCGATAAAGTGGAAAATTGTCTCACATCGCCAACATTTTTAACGATGAAAATATTTCAAAATGACAAAGAAACGGTAAAAAATGGCATACGCAAAGAATTTATTATTTGATTTAATTCGATAAAGTTATACATTGAAAATAAGTTGAGAAATTCAATTTAATAATTTTGAACCGTATGATTGTACTTCAAATGGTCAACGCGCATAGCTACGCGGCAGTTATCACACTAAAATAATATTTAAAATAACACAAAGTGAACCTTTCCTTTTTTTTTGTGATAAACGAACTACACAACTTCGAGCTTTTCGCGATGAAATTGTGTCAGTGAGTATTAGAAAATGTTGGTGAGTAAATCTCGATGATAATTACGAACATGGTCTACGTTTTACAGTTCTATTCGCTTCTTTACTACTATTCCACTCAAACGTAAAATAAAAGAACATAAACAAACAAACAAAATAAAAGCAACATAAATATAACTTTTAAACAATATTTTTTCATAAAAAAAGAACGAAATAATTTTCCGAATAACCTAATCTGTTTTAAATCGCCACGATGCAAAAAGGGTTAATTAAAATATGAAAGTTGCGATAAATTCCAAGCGGAAGAAAAGTCTTCGATAGCGAACGGATTAAAGGCCGAGCAGCGAAACGATAAAAATATGAAACAAAGTCAGGTGGAAAGCGCGCCTGTCATTAGCGTCGATGACAGGCCAACGAGTTATCGCTTGGAGTCGTTCGATTGGCCATAGGTCGGATCGCTTCCGGACGCGTGAAACGCGCTCGCGCTCAATCGCGCAGCTCCCGTTTCGATCGAGCGGAAGGTGAACCATGGTAGCCAACGAATCCAAGGTGAAAGAAGATCGACGGCTACCGCGACGATTATTCGATTATTCGATGCTTCGACGATGCGAATTCCACTCTCGTAAACTGGATCTTCCGATCGGATTCCGTGATGATTCACTCAAATTATCTCTCGTAGTTCACTTTTTACACCAACTAACTCGATCCCAGACTGTACTAATTGGTTAAAAAATGTATAGGAACTTCAAACGATTATAACACGCAATTTATTGATTTCAATTCTATCGCATCTTCGAATCGATCGTAAAGATATTGGATTCATTTTTTCGTTTCAACTATTACGAATATAAATACGATCTATGAAATTCTCGCTTTCTTCTCGAATTTCACAGTTTCTTCAGTTTGTGTTGGGTCATCCCATAAAAAATATGATTTTTTTTCGATTACGCGAAATAAAATCCGAAAATGAGGGAATAAACTGTTCGCATCGAATAACTCTAAAAAACCGGCACTAAATTTACCTTCTACCGATTTTTAATGGAAATTCTGAAAAACGCGTAATTATAAAATGGCCATCGTTTACGTTATAACCTAATAATTCGCGATCGAGTGGACGATGCTCGAACAATTGAGTTGTTTGGAAAGTCATTTCGTTTTTTCCCAACAGTTTTTCATAAAAAAAAATATAAGAAACAACGCTTTATCATAAAAAAAAAA
>JAITYT010000380.1:288169-302164 GCA_025433975.1 Liostenogaster flavolineata
TTGAGGTTTCTGCAGGAAAACAATCGTATTAAAAACCTATTTAACAATTGTGCTACGAGAGTTCTGTGCCAGGGCTCTTACACGTACAGTGCTCGTAGGCAGGTGCGCTATCCCCCAGTCTACCACGACTGGGTGCTAGATACAACGATCGCCACGTATTTGTATTAAGCGGTCGCCACACATTTATTATTTGTTTTTATCGATTAGCTTAAAAAATGTGAGCTTCGATAGTAAATTGTTAGATAATAATTTTTCAGAATTGAAGAAATAGACGAAGAATTGAATTTTCATATTAGCGAGACAGGTTTTCAAATCGAAAGAATCCGCATGATTATGACATCCTGAAACGTTTTTACTAAATTTTACAATATAAAACACTGAATATTATCAGTGAATCCAGGTACCGAGAAAAAATAATTGTTATTATTTTTACAATTTAAATAATTTTAATAATATTTAAATAAATACTAACCTAAATTGTTTTAAAAACTAATAAGTATTGATTCGACAATAATGTTACAATATCTTGAAAGTTATAAATTATCGAATGGTAGCATGCCTCCAATCTATGCAATGGAATTTAACTAAATGTCCTTCGTGCTAGAGAGATAATATAGGAATCACATAACATAAAAACATAAAAATAATAATAATTCGATTCAATTTTTTGTAGAGTAGAACTCACATTGATACTTATTAACTATTTTAATAACTAATATTAACGCTTTTATCACTACCGTTTCCCAAAGAGTCAAAGAGGCTTCGATAGCAATAGATCGAAGAAATTTTTTTTGTTTTTAGAAAGGACAAAAAATGGCGTTGGGGAAGCTTCGGAAAAAGTAATTTATTTCGTGAAGTAATTAATCTTAGCATTTACGGATCGATCTGATATTTTCCAACGTATTTACAACTCGTTATTCCCTTTATTGGTTCAAACACCTCAAAGCGAAAGATACAGCCTATCGTAACTAAGTTAATTGTATTACCGTTGAATAATGTTGTAATAACGATGCTGGTATCGTACCGCGGTACGACACGTCTGTCCGTTTACGGATTGGTGTGCACCACATCGTGTCTTTATGGAAACGGTGATGGTGGTGGTGGTGGCGTAATGCGCGCGCCTAACGTATATATTAAAATAAATTCTCACATATTGCTCTTATCTACGGAATTATGATAATTCCCTCGTAAGAGGCACTCGGTCGAATTCCAACGAATCGAGGAAAGTTGGCATTCCTTTCGCGATAAGTCAACGAGCACCGAGAAAAAAAGAGCGGAAGGCCCGTCGCGAAATTGCGGTAACGCCATTCTCGAGACCCAATGGGAAATTTTCTTTGCCTAAGCACGTCGTCCGATCGCGATACATCCTTATACGAAGTATAGTTACTTCAATTATACGATTTGTACGATACTAAAATATTTATCACATACAAGTTGAGCCAACTTGGACCGACTGATGTAAAATGCATGTAAATTTTGTAATGTTAATATCTTTTAAAAATTTATATTACTACGCGATGGTTACGTAGTCATTATAAATTTTCATAAATTATCATCTGCAAGAAAAAAATTAAAAATAAACTCCACCGAAGTTATAAATGATGAAAAACAGTAAGTCCAAGTTGGCCAGCCTGAATAAAAGTTTCAACTCGATCGTCGTTCCGTGTTCCAAATTTTAATTCGCTGACTTTTGTTTAGCCTAACTACGGATATTACGAGGACAAAATAATAATATTATATATTACATATAATTGTAAGTACTTATATTTTATATATAAATAATATATATTATTTTATAATTATAATTACAATCGTAATTATGATTACATAGAATATATTATTATATACTAATTCTGTTATTTGTGGTTGAGTTTTATTCGTTCGCCGGATAAATCCTCAATTGAATTTTCTTCTACTTTTCAATTCATATTTATATATCCACATATAAGTGTTATGTATATATAAAATATATATTATCTTATAATCATAATTATATAGAATATATTATTATAATTATAACAATTCTGTTATTCGTGGTTGAGTTGAATTTGTTAATTGGATAAATCCTCGACAGAATTGAATTTTCTCCTATTTGTCAATTTACTTCTCGTTCGATTTTATTCATCGCGAAGGCGTTGATTCATCGGAATTCCAAAGATTTCGGTTCTTCCCGGTTCGAGCGTGTTTTCGTTGACGCGACAGCGATGAAAAAAGAATCGCTTAGGAACGTAGTAGTGACTTGGATCGCATCCGGCATACCCGTCGTTGCGCAATAGACGTATTCCGCCGGAGGACGCGCGTCTGCGTTTGCACGGCTTCGAACGTGTAACCTGCATCGACTCGCGCAAGGTTACGTTTGAAACGGCGCCGACACCGACGTCTTCCAAGAGTACGAAATTTACGACGAAGGATTAATTAGATGCGAAAATCGTCGATGTCTTCGTCGTCGTCGTTCCTTCGTTAAGATCGTCCTTGATGATCGTCACAGCCGTTCGTCTCGTTCGATCCGTCGGACGCATAGGTGCGACGAGCGCTGACCGACGGGAGAACAACGATTTTGTCTCTCTCGTGACGCTCGTACGCACGTTGGTACAAGAAAAGCCGACGTAACGAAAAAAGTCGCCGAGGAATAAAAGACGAACGACGGGGGCAGGAGCAGGGGAAGGGGGGGGGGAGCAGTTCTTTTTCTGAGTGCCTCGTCACACTGTGGTTGTAAATATCAATAAACAAACCTTTGGATTTTTATCTCTTGTCTCTCTTTTTTTCTTTCTCTCTCTGTCTCTTTCTCTCTCTTTTATCGAATGAGCTCTTCTTTCCACTAATTATCCACCTGTCTATCTTACTGTGAGTTGCTTTCATCTTTCTTTTCTCTCTTTCCTTCTTCTTCGTATATTTTATCTATCTACCTTCGTTTGTTTGTATGTTTCTTCCACTCTCTTTCTCTCTCATAAGGAAATAAAGCACGTCGAAGATGGGGTTTTAACGTTGGACCCTTTGTCGGGCGCTATCTATCCGACGTAACCTCGCTCGGCTTTTTCAGCGAGCAATTAGAAAGAGATTTATCTGCACCGGGACGCCGGGCGCACGCACGCCAATAAGAGCCCAAGGAAAGACTTCGAGAGTTCCGTTGCGTCGCCCCGTCGACATACTTTTCGGCCGATACGAGGCGAACTTACAAATCTTCGCTATATCGATGTCTATTGTGCTTAAACGAACGTTGGCCTACTATCCACGAGCTAAAAGACCAAAGGAAGGGAAATCGACGGTTTAAGTTAGCAAGGACTCCGAGAAGTTTGAGTAGAGACTCAGATTTTTATTCCGATCTAATATGAACAGGCTACTCTTTTCTACGTGTAATCCACGAGTTAAAAGACCAAAGAAAGGGAAATCAACGGTTTGTGCTACTAAGAATTCCGAGAACTTTGAGTAGAGACTCAGATTTGTATTCCGATAGGTAATATGAGCAGGCTACTCTTCTCTCCATATCATCTGTGAGCTGAAAGACCAAATAAAAGGAAATCGACGGTCTATGTCAGTAAGATCTCCGAGAAGTTTGAGTATAGACTCAGAGTTTTATTCCGATCTGATATGAGCTAGCTAATCTTTTCTACGTATCATCCATGAGTTAATAGATTAAAGAAAGGAAATCAACGGTCTGCGCTAGGAAGGACTTCGAGAAGTTTGAGTAGAAACTCAGATTCTTATTTCGATCTAATATGAGCAGGCTTCTCTTTTCTTCGTGTCATATGTAATATCTTGACGTCTACCGTACTCAAACGAGACGTTGGCTTACTATCCACGAGCTAAAAGGCCAAAGAAAAAGAAAAATCAATATTTTGCACTAGCAAAGGCTCTAAGAATTTTAAGTAGAAACTCAAATTTTTATTCCGATATCTAATACGAGCAAGTTATTCTTTTTCCGTGATATAGATAGCATCTCGACGTCTGTTTCGTAAAGTAACATCTCGCATTTATTCGATGGAACAAAATGGTCTATGAGCATAGATTGGAGGAGAGCAAAGATCGTCGAACGACACAAACGTGCTACAGCGCGTCTCTGACGATTCGACGAATAAAATCGAAACGACGAAAGTGTTAGCGATGACAGTGAGTCATATTTGGCCATGATTTATTTTCTTATTTTATTATCGTTGGCTCATCGATGATCAATTGGCTTTTCGACGATAGTTCGCTATTTTTTAACGATCCAACCTTCAACGATGCATCGACCCACGTCACTCGTTATTCGTTCTTAAAAATATTCGCGTCGCTGCTTCCTAGGAACGAATTCGGAAACGTCGTGGCGCGATGCTACGCGATAAGGAAAAAAAAAGCGGTTTCGATTCACGGGTGCACGCGCACGCGCCTTGACCGTGACTTCGGCTACGCGGAGCGACAGGTTACGTAGCTTTTCGTAAAAGCGTGTCACCTACGTCCTTCTTCTCTTTTTTTTTCAAACAATAGAACCTGCTATTACGAAACTTCGTACGGTACGGATGAAGTTTGAAGTGTAATTTCTAACCATACGCGAATAAAGGATTGATTTCAACCTGTGTTACGTTGATAAGCGCTAAAATACCACATTTTCGAACTTATGACTCCATTTTGTGATCAATGACTATAGTCATCCGTGTATTGGTGGAGTTTTGTGGCCGGTGGCTATAGTCACTCGTATATAAGCGAAATTCTGTGGCAGGTGACTATAGTCACCCGTAGTAGCGAAAAGGTTAACTGTTAAACCAGAGTCGCGTGCTCTTTTCGTTCATCTATCCTCGCTACGTTATCGTGAGTCGAATCTATCGATTTGCTGCTATTCTTCCCTTTTTAAGCGATCTTCGATCTCGCTGAAACACCAGCTTTGAATTTTTACGATTTTTCAAACAAATTTGAAGACTATGATCACTCCTTAACACGACGCTTTACGTACATATGCCGTGTACCCACGAGAGCATATACGACTATCCACGATCTAAAAAGATACAGACGATTATACTCGTATCTAATCGTATCAGGCCGTGTGATATAAAATGTCGACCTAATATTATTCATAAAAAAATTGACGAATAAAATTTCCGGTTTTTATTGAAACGCGGGCGATCGATTTTTTCCTGCGTTATTTTGTAGCATTTGGTTACTTGGCCGACATCTCGTCGAGTACGCGCGTAAATGGAGAACGCGAACAGAAAATTAAACGCGTCATGAAGATTACCAGTACGAAGCATTCGGACAAAGATGCGGAATTTTTCTCTCTATTGGTGTTACATAGTCGTAACGATCGTAGGCGCGTTCCCAGAAAGAATAGGCCGAGTTCGTGACGTTGAGACGCGACGCAACAACGACACGGAAAAGACGAAACGTCGTAGAAAGGTGCCGATCGTCTCGCAAATACGAAGAGACGAAGACGCGACGAGTTTATTAAAATTACGAGGTTTGCGGTGCCTTGAACCGAATTGCGTATTCGACTTGGTCACGTGGTAAGTTCAACCGCGAGAAAAGCGTTTGGCGCTTCATCGAATTCCCTTTCGATGAAATTGCGGGGCGAACCAACAGATTTTAACCGAACGAAGTTTCGATCGTCGGTAATTGATGTCATCAACGATGCGTATTTTAAAAGCAAGAAAGAACAAAATTGTAAATCGAGTTACTCGTCCCATTTTCTTTACCGTAGGCGATAGAAGCGGTACCAATCGATCGTGTCGCGACCTTCGATTGCTATCACATTATGATAAAATTATGATAATATATTTAAAAAATTGAGACGAAAATCGAATCGAGGAATGTTCGGATATCTCGATGTAAAGAGGATTCCTATTAGGAATAGGAATAGTCCTAATTCTATCGTAACTCGAGCGCTATCTTAAAAATTAGAAGCGATGCGAGAAGTCGTTTTTCTCCTCGCAACGATCCAGGACGATCAAAGATGATCCAAGACCATCTAAAACGATCCAGAATGATCCAATACCATCCAAGACGATTCAGGACGATCCAAGACAATCCAAGACAATCGTGGATGATCCAGAACGATCCAAGTCCGTCCAACACGATCCAAAACGATCCAAGACGATCCAAAACGCTTCAAGATAATTCAAGAAGATCCAAGAAAACCCAGGGCGATCCAAGACGTTCCAAGATGATCCAGGACGATCCAAGACAATCGAAGACCATTCAAGATGATCCACGACGATCCAAGACGTTCCAAGACGATCCAAGAAAATCTAAGATGATCCAAGAGGATCCAAGATGATCCAGGACGATCCATTGGAGTAATAGTCACTCGAAAAAAGATAGAGTCGCGTTCCTCGAAGTTGATGACGAGGCTCGCGAGGCCGCTCGCGCGTTTCTTTCGGCGGTTGGAAAGAGGCCGCCTGCGTCGCCCTTTTTTAATGAACTCGTTTTGAGGCGACGACGCGTCTCGATGCGTACGTTTCTACCCTGCACACGCTCTTCGTGGCCCTTCGACTGGTACCCGGCCGGCTTGTCCTCTCCTCTCCTCTCCTCTCGGGAGGTTCGCGGGCACCTCCCTTCGGGCTTCTTCTTCTCCGGCATCGTCGAGCCACCGGCCGTCGCTCGTCCGCGGTTAATTAAAGTAACCGCGCGCTTTTTGATTGAAGCCTACGGCGGACGGTGGACGACGTGCTCCCAACGATTTTCCTCGTGCCGAAGAAACGAGCCGTGCTTCCAAGCGACGCTCTTGCGACTCTGTCGCGACGCCCTTGCTATCGGCGAGCAGCGACAATGCGATGGAAAAGATTTTATTTTCAATAAAACAAGGAAAGGATGATAATTTAATTGGTTATCCTAAAAATTATAAAGCGGTTCTTTAAAATTCAAGAATTGTAATCAAACAATGCGATGGATGAGATTTTATTTTAGGTACAACGGAGAAAAGATAATAATAGAATGGGTTATCTTTAAAATAATAAAGCGGTTGTTAAGATTGAATAATTGCAATCAAATAATACGATGGAAAAGATTTTATTTTGCATATAACAGAGAAAGAACAATGATATATTGGGTTACCTTCAAAACACTAAAGCGGTTCATAATATTAAAAAATTGCAACCAAACAACACGATGGAAAAGATTTTGTTTCGAATAGAACAGGGAAAGGAAAATAATACGATGAGTTATTTTCAAAACAATAAAGCGGTTCTTAAAATTGAAGAATTGCAATAAAACAATGCATTGGAAGAGATTTCATATTAGATAAAACGAGAAAAGGATAACAATACAATGGATTACCTTCAAAAATTTCTTCTAAAAATTGAAGAATTCCAATGAAAACTTGCGTTAAGAATAAGAAAAAGGTAAATTTACTACCCGCTTTTGCGGCAACTCAACAAAGTTACTTTATTCCGCACCCTTCCGACTTTTGGCTCACGCAGTTCAAAAAACCCCATTATTCGTGTGACGATCCAATAGATGGACTAGCCGAGCGACAATAACCCAAACTGTTTCTCTCGACATTAAAAACATTTCTATCAACTTAACTCACATCGCGATTACATTGTGCTTCCATTATTCGATTGATCGTTCGAAACAATACAACAAAACATTCAGATTCGATCGTGCAAGATTGGAACACTGGACACCAACTGGACTCTCCAAGCGACATCGTTATTTTATTTAGCAACTAGAAACGAACCAGTCAAGAAATTACTTCGCGATTATCTGCGAATTTGCTTTCAGTACACAAAGAAATTGAAGAAGAAATACGCTCAGAAAATATGTCGTTCTCATCCGGAGACTCGACGCACGATTTCGAGACTCTCTCGACGACGACGGGCTCTAGAATCCACGAAGCGACTCTAACGAACGTTCGCTCAACGAAGTTACAATTTCTCGCGACTCTCGAGCGTTACGAGACGAAGGATAGCTTCGAAGTCGAGGAAACGACTCACTTCGAATCTCGCGGTCGTCGAATAAATTAAGATCGGCATTCCAGGGTTTGCTACGTTTTATCCGCGCGAAAGGCGAAGTCTTCGTAGGGCGTGCGAGATGATCGACTTCGTTTCGCCTGCCGGAGCTGGAATATTCTCCTCGCATTTTCTCGTACGTGCGTACTTACCGCCGCGATGGAGGGTTACGTAAGATCCAAGCCGGAGCGTCACGTGCGCCTGGCGCGTGTGTGAGCCGCGAAGACAAAAAAAAATACCGCGTGTGCAATCCTAACGGTCGCGCATGCGCATTATCGTCCATTCGTTGCAGGACGCAGAAGCCGCGCTGAGCTCACCTAGACGACCAACCAGTCGGCCGGCCAGTCGAGGCAAAAGAAACGACGTCGATTACGAAACGAAGCCTTTTTTCTCCTCTTTTTTCTCCTTCCTTTTTTCCAGCGACTTTAAACCGCATCAGCGCGCCGCGGCGATGATGCGATGCATTAGATTCAGGCACACCTAACGCAAGTACGTACCTACCTACCTACCTACCTACCTACCTACCAGCCTGCCAGTCTAGTTGCCTGCCCGTTTGCCCGTCCGCGAGTCTAACCTTTTTGCAAGTCTAACGCGAATCGAGAGTTACGCGTTTTTACGTACGAGCAGCCCGAGCGTTACGACCAGCTCTAGAGGGAACGGCCCAGCGTTATTCGAACATCGAAATCTACGTACCAAACGCGTTGCATCTTTTAACCTATTTACTGGTCATTTTTCGACGGGTTGAGATGCATTGGGTTCGGGCACAGTTAAGTACATGGCTAACTTCCAACTAGTCTGTCTACTTGACTACTTGTTTGGCCGACTTCGAGTCTGAGCCTTTTGCTAGTCTAAAGTAAATCGAGGGATACGTCAATTTATGTGCGATCAGTCTAGGTGTTACGACAAACTAGAGGAAATAGTTCAACGCTATTCGAAGATCGAAATCTTCGTACCAAACGCGTTTAATCCTTCGACTTATCCATCGATCATTCTTCGACGTGACGCGAAAGTTGATCGAATTTTTGCCGATCATACCGTCGTATCTCGTCCGTTGGAAATGGGTCAGTAGAAAGTAACACTTAAATTTCTAAAAACTCTTTTTATTTTTCGGCTCGCAGAACGTCTTGCCAGTTTGAAAAACTAGCTAGAAGCGAAGCGAGTCTCTTAAGAAAAAAAAGAGCACGTAGATGTCACTTGGAAGCGATGAACAATTCGTTTCTTTCACCTTCTCCATCAATAAGAGCGTTTCTCGACACATGATATGTTTTTACCTATTAACACTGTATTAGCACTGTATTAGCATTTTATTTCATTTAAAATAATTCGGTCCAATTCGGTCGTTCCTTTGCTAAAGAGTTATCTCGATTTTTGCCGTAGGTCAAAATTTGGTTTCAAAACAGAAGAAGCAAATACAAGAAGATGATGAAAGCTGCGCAGCAGGGCGGTGGAGGAGGTAGCGGACAGCACGGTGGTCTGTTGGCCGGTGGAACCGCCCTACCTGGTGGACCATCGCCTCAACCGGGCCAACCTGGAAGTCTAATGCAAGGCGGTGAGTGTTAAATCCTACTACTACGATCGACTTTTCCCTTAACACATCACACGCCTAGCCCGTTTTGCTTGCCTTTCCGTTTAGTCTAAAGTCGACCGTCAAGTGGTCCACTGCCACTCGAGGACCAATACTCGCGGTGGTGTAACCGCAAATCTGGGCTCAAACCGAAAGCCTAATGCCATAACTCTTTGGGCTATGGGATTTTAGAAAATAAAATAGACCCAAGTTTTCAACAGAAAATTGATGTCTTCCTAAATTCGACAAAACTGGTTTATTTTTATTAATAGAGAAATTACATTTTATAAAAGCACGAGAAGATAAAGATTGGATTCAATTTTTTGTTATAGAGTGGGACTCAAATTGTTCCACCGTGTCACATGGGTTCACAAACTTATAGGGCACTTATTAACACTTTAAGGACCCACTATGCACATTTGGGCATCCAAAAATTGGGACATTTTTAATACCACCGTGGTCCAATAAATTAAGTGTTACTCCAACTTTACTCGTCTTTCTTGTTCATCCCTTCGCTAAATTGTCTCTGCCCGTTTCCCACATTCCAATCCATCATTCCCGTGGACTCTTATTTTTGCTCGTTTCATAAATTCCATAATAATCCTCAAATATTGCAAATATGCATAGTGGGAGACTTGATACCACCGTGGCCTAAAGAGTTAAGTTGTTACTCCAACTTTACTCGTCTCCCTTGTTTATCCCTTCGTTACATTGCCCCTCCCCGTTTCCCACGTTCCAATCCATCATCCCCGTAGACTATTATTTTTGCTCGTTCCATAAATTCCATAATAATCCTCAAATATTGCCAATATGCATAGTGGGAGACTTGATACCACCGTGGCCCAATGAGTTAAGTTGTTACTCCAACTTTACTCGTCTCCCTTGTTCATCCCTTCGTTACATTGCCTCTGCCCGTTTCCCACATCCCAACCAATCATTCCCAAGGATTCGTATTTTTGCTCGTTCCATAAATTCGAAAAAGACTTCGAACTCGTAGAAGTCGGAAAACGCCGAAGAAGATAAACGAGTTTAAGGGTAGAGTTTAAGTTCTAGCGACGTGTATACAACTTTTACAAAAACCACCGAAGCTTGTCCTTTGGACTTAGCACTAACGAGTTTCGTTTTCCTTCACGGTGTTTCAGGAGGCGGAAGCTCGGTGTCGGGCAGCCCGACGACGGGCTACCTCGGCGGTATGGGAGGCGGCGGTGGGGGTCACACCCCCGGCAGTTCGAGCCCCGGAAGCGAGATGTCGCCCCAGCACAACGAGAGCCCACCCGCGCCCTCCTGGCCGGGCGAGATGAAGCACCATCCTCATCCTCACGCGCCGCCTCACACCCACCACCATCCTCACACGTCTGGTCACCATCCGCCGCCGCCGCCGCCGCCGCCCCATCACGCTGGCTACATGCCCCAGTACTCCTGGTACCAAGCCGACCCTAATCCCGGCCTACTCACGTGAGTCTCGTCCTTTCGTCCAACATACGTCGAACTCGCGCGTACTCGTCGCCTTTCTCCCGTCCGGTATGCCAATCGTTCGAGAAAAATGGTGAAACTTCTTTCGTCGATTACTTGAGAATTTTACAGGTCGCTTCGAGACATCCCGGAGAAATTTATAACGAGTTCGGTTGAACGCGCGTAAGAAACAATTTCTTCCTCGCTCAAGCGAGTGACGTTAACGCAAGTTAGCTCATTGGATTCCTTTGTTACCGCGGTGAAAATTTCAGAAACATCCTTATCGTATTCACGTTCCTTATCGTAAATTCGTAAATGTTTAACCCTTTCGCTACGGCGGGACAAATGTGGAAACATTAAGGACGCGCGAGCCAAGTCTTCGGCCGATCTTGTCTGAAAAATAAAAATAGTAATGATAATTATAATATAATATCGAGTAATAATTTTTTAAGGATAATATTCAGTATTAAACTTTTCAAAACATGGATCCGACTTTTGGCCTAATTGTTGTGATTATAAACACCCGTCGTGTACAAGTTGAATCTTGTGACCAGTGACTATAGTCACCCGTCTTGTACAGGTGGCATCTTGTGACCAGTGACTATAGTCGCTTGTCGTGTATAAGTGGCATTTTGTGACCGATGACTATAATCACCCGTAGTAGCGAAAGGGTTAAAAAAGAATCTCGAGACGACGAATAGTCGAATTTGAACCATTTAGCGCGAGCTTAGACGCGAAGCTTTCGAACGAATAGTTACGTGTTCGCGATCGATATGAAATCGTCACAAGATCCGAGTCGATACGAAGCTTGCAACTAACCTATTACACGAGCCATTCACCGTACAAATCGATCGATTCCATAAAAGAAACTTTGAGAAACTCGATGAAATAGCATACATTGTTCCTTAAAGTTCCTTTTATAACATGAATTCAAATAAATATTTCCCATTACCATTCAACGCCTGCTCCTGAATTTGATTCAGGTCAAATTAGTTACATCAAAGTACGGTGTTAATCAAAATTGAGTCCGAAATAAATTATTCATTGTCTAATGGCCAGGAAAAACATTGTCGTTTAACAATATCAATTTTTATTACCTGGGAAATTTATTAGTCAAACTGGCAAAACAACTGGGAAAAACATTTATTTATTAAAGAAATCCGAAACACTATCAACAAAATAATTTCCATCCTTTTCTAACACTTTTTGCCAGCATAATGACAGTTGTTCGATGTCCTTTTTAAAAAATCTTTAAAATTGAATAAAGAAAAAATTTTAATTACTTTCCGGTTGACTTAATATTATAAACATTAATATAAAAAAAGCTACGTTCGAACCAAGCACTTTGACGCTTGAATCGAAGATATTTGAAAAAGTGCAGTAGATCGATCTGTGCAGCGAACGGCTCGTATCTGGATTGGATATCCTTTACGATCGCCGTCGGTAGTATCGAGATCGCACGAGGGACATTCGTCTCTTGGATGGCGATTTTCTCAATTATCTCGTCCCGTGTCTCGTTCGACCTAACACATCGGCTGATAAGTTCTCGGTCTAAAAGTAATTCCTGATGATGCAAAATAAAGCCCAAGCGTTCCTTTGACATCGTCTCTTGGATCTTCACTTTACGATTTGCCAAAAGAATTTTGTGAACTGTTTTGATGTTTTCTGATGTAACCAGTCGATAATCGTCGATTTTCCTGGTGAAGTCCGGATAACACTTATCAAGCCAATCTTTCCCCATCAAAAAGCAGTGTTCTAAGAGCACACGAAATCCTTTTGTTTCACTAAAGCCACTGTAACTTTTGAACCAAACGTTAGATCGTCATGAAATTTTTACAGCTATCTTTCAAAGGCTAGTACTTTTTAAAAAAAAATATTAATTTTGTATTCGTGGCGCCATCTGCCTGTCAGATCGGAAACTTATCAACCGATGTGTATGGTCTCTTCGTCGATGATCGGTCATCGGGACGAAACGAAGCGGAACAGAGCCATAGACGCGAACGATAAAATGATCGAGGGCAAGGAATAAACGATCGTCCCGTTTCCATTGGCATTTTTCAGGGTGTGGCCAGCGGTTTAACGAAGACGTCCACCAAGCCGAGTGCAGGAGGAAGTTCTTCTACGCGGCGTCGCGAAACCAAGGTCGTCGTTCCCGGGCCAACGTGTGAATACGTAGCGTTTCACTCGGCGCGACTGGGCCGGAGTCGCGCAGTTCAATGTTAATATTGTTTTTAATCATCTAACGAAACCCGCGCGCGCGCCGGTCGCGCGTCGGCCGGATTCATCGCGCGGGCCGTCCGTCGAGAGAGAAGGAGAGAGGAGAGAGTGAAGGAGAACCTGTCAGAAAGAGAGAGAGAGAGAGAAAGAGAGAATCTTTACGAATGCGAGCGTCAGAGAGAGAATGAACGAAGGTTTGAATGTTTGCGAGATTGTGAGTGCAAGAAAGAGAGGTAGCGAAATATACAGAGAGAGAGAGAGAGAGAGAGAGAGAGAGAGAGAGAGAACGCGACGTCGTGATACACGTCCGTCTTAGAGAAATAACGAAAAAAATAGTGTTAATTCGTATTCGCGATTTACCGACCCAGGATCGATCGCGCGTACCGAAATCGTGTATAAAATAAACGAGGAGAAAAAATAAAGGTCGAAAGCTATAGAAAGAGAAGAATAATGTAAGCTAAGTAGGGAAGGTAAGGGTACGAGGAAATTTGAAGAAATTCGACGAAATTCGACGAATGATACGAAGACGCGGTGGAATGAAACAAAATGGAAGCGTCGATGCGCGCGTTGCCCTCCAGCTCGAATTTTCTCGTTGGGAGGAAGAAGGACGCGTAACGAGCGAAGGGAATTCGGAGCCGATCGACCTCGTTGCTCTTTCGGCATCGAGAGGATCCTTTTATCGTCTCGGTGAGCGTCGATTTATCAAAAAACGTCCGTCGGTACGAGATTAAAGGTCGAAAGTTACATTAGGTCGTCGAGGATAAAATTTGTAGTCAGTTCGTAGAAATTTGTAGTTCTACAAATTTCATCTTTGACGACCCAATAAAAAGAGAAAAATGACATAAG
>JAITYT010000380.1:376101-388468 GCA_025433975.1 Liostenogaster flavolineata
GGCTTGCGTGTCTCGAGGAAGGGAATGTCAACCGTCGTTCTTGGCATTGCGGCCAGTCGCAGCGCGAACGCGGCAAAAGGGCGGCCGTCTCGGCGTCACCGCGAAAACGAGATAGAATTCGCCGCGGTACGGAGTCGCGGCTCGTCTATCCGCGTTTTCCGTTGGAGAGGACCAATGACCGAGACGGGAACGGTGGAAGGAGCCAATCGGGTCCGCAGGAACGCGCGGTATCCAGGACTCGCGATAAAAAGCATCAAACGAAGCCGCCGACGTTCACGGAAAGCGGCGACTACGTTGGCCGGTCGCTTGTTTGCTGGTGCTGCTGGTGCTGCTAGTGCTTGTGCACCCTCCCTCATGCGTATCCACCTTGCGTCCTTCCTACCGCGTCGACCGCATTTTTTTTCGCGGGCTTCGAGCGCCGCTCCGTGCGCCTGAGAAAAGGTAAAAGTCGGACGGACGCACGCACGCACGCACGCACGCAAATCCGTTATTCCGGTTCGTCAGTCTTCTTCGCCAGATCACGAGTTTGGTTCCAATGTGTTCGTTGTCTGGGGAAAATCGAGAGGATTTTTTTTTTTATTTTGATTGAGAGGAGTTTTGATTTTGGTTTCGGTCCCTTTAGGATGGGCCTGGAATACGGGGAACGCCGGACGATTTTATGATTCTATTGGAATTTTCTTTCTCGTTGTATGTGTGCAACGAATATTAAATATATGCAAATTTCCGTGTGTAGCTGTTATAACGCGAAAATAGAGACTTTTGGTTTTTTATTACATTTTTTAAGAGCGAATTTGCCTATAGTCCGACCCGCCAGGAGATTTTATGTTTCTATTGGAATTTTTCTTTCTCGTTGTATACATGCAATGAATATTAAATATATGCGAATTTCCGTCTGTAACTGTTATAACGCGGAAATAGAGGCTTTTAGGTTTGTATTACATTTTTTAGAAGCGTCTTTACCTAAAATGTGACATGCCAGGTGACTTTATATCTCTATTGAAACTTTGCTTTCTAGTATGTGCACAAAAAAAGAATTAAATAAATGAAAATTTCCATGAGTCGTCGTTACAGCGCGCAAATAGAGGCTTTTGTGTTTGTATTACGAGTATATTTTTTAGAAGCGTCTTTACCTAAAATGCGACACAGCAGGCGACTTTATATCTCTATTAAAACTTTTCATTCCTGCATGTGTACAATGAAAGTATTAAATAAATGAAAATTTCCATGTGTCATTGTTATAACGCGAAAATAGAGAATTCAGTGTGTGTATTACATTTTTTAAAAGCATGTTTACCCAAAGTCTGGCCCGCTAGAGGCTTTTATATTTCTAATAAAATTTTTCTTCAAAAATTTATCTAGTATAAATTCTCTACCGTAAATCTTTAGACTTTGTGACTTCTGAGCTATTCGAGCACCTACGAGCTCGAGAAATTCGATCGAATTCTTTCACGCGAACGATCAATGGTATTTCAATTCTCTGGCATAAATCTTCCACCTTTGTGACTTCTCTCGAGCTACTCTCGATTCTTTTATGCGAACGACGAAGAAAGAAGGGGAGAAAAAGGTATCGTACTCGCGCGTACACCGTCAATTTTATTAATCGGGGATCTTTCGATAGCAGACGAATACTCGATAAGTAAGTGCGTCGTAATTTATAAGCTCGATTCGTATAATTATGTCGCGGGAATGTACACCTTGCGTTCCGCGTGTCACGTCGACTGCATTCTTACCGTCGCGTCCATCATGCGCATCCGTTTACCGTGAAATGGACCGCTGAAACGAAGAGGAGTAATGCGATCAACTACGAAGGTTAATTGCTCCTTTTTGCTTCGACTGCGACATCGTCGCTTACTCGCCATCGCCACCGTCGTGTTTAAACGTTCTTAGTACGTGTGGGCACCCATACGATCACCAAGACGTGTAAGTACACCAATACTATCACGCAACGCCCCATTTAACCCGTAATAACGATATAACTCGATGTAAATCCGTTTCGCGATTTAATTCCGTGTAAACTCTCTTGTTTCTTGACTCTCGAAGGACGATGCTAAGTAAACGCGGTCTGGAAGGTGTCGTGGTACCTCGAGAAGCACCGACGATCGTTTCATCCTAGGTGGAAGGTCCAAGTTCAATCGTGAACGAACGCTGATACGCGAAAGACTCGATAGAAATTTTCAAAATTAGCTCGAATCGGTTGAAAAATCGACTACCTCGAAGAAATCGGTCGAATAGATCGTACGGTATTTTAGCGCGTTTTAGAAAGAGAACTTCCTTCTTCATTTTCTAGATTTCGGTTTTTTCAAGGTTTAAAATCTGTTTTTGATCTCGACAGGTTCGGGACCATGATTCTCAGCAAGATCCAACGAGATTTATGTAATTTATATTCGTTCACGGACGCGAGCTGAGGGAACGAAGATGTGGAACTATCCTTGGAAGCTTTTGGCCTTGTCGAGGGTTAACTACGATTTATAGGTATATGCATTTAATATACGCGTATACATTATGTATAAAGAATATTCATACATATTCATATTTCTATATTATATTATTATATAAATAAAGACGTAAAAGTTCGTCTGCTCAAAATCGTAAAACTCCAAAAATTGTTCACCGATTGCTTTGAATTTTTCCACAACGTCGCATACGAATCACGCATATTTTTATACACCTATTATCTTTTGATATACCTGCTATTATATATATATGTTACACTTGCGACAGGTAAAAATATGAGGATGAATATTTTTATTTTACCGTATCTTAACTAAGAGCACATTTACAGAGTTAGCGAATGTCCACTATGCGGTAGACTACAGGATATCTCGGTTGTGGTCAAAATGGCGACATCTTGCCGAAGAGTAGGTAAAATTACACCTTTTTTTGAGAAATAGCGCCACCTATTGGACGTAAAAGCAACATACGCTATACCAAATATTTTACGATTCATTTACGATTTTGAACAAACGAATATTTATTATATAAATAAATAAATAATATTCATTTACGTACACGATCCTCCGGAACGAATATATGAAACTGTCCTCGAAAGCTTCTGGTCAGATCGAGGAATAACGGAAGACTGAAGGAAGTAATTACGGATACGCAAAGTGTTAACCGCGATTAATAGATATACTGCAATATAGATAACTGCGATTATATTAGATGGTTCGAAAAGTGTCCTAATAGGTTATAGATATATATCTATAGGTTCTAATAGATAATATCTAGTCTAGATTCTCGAAGGAATCTCTCGGATAGATCGTACGGTATTTCCGCGCGCGTTGAAAAGAGAACTCGACGCAGTCGATGTAGAAGGCGCCATTCGCGTGCTCCCTTCTCCATTTTCTAGATTTCTGGTTTTTTCGTGGCATCGTGAAGAGAGGCTCCTCGACGATAATCGAACGACTCTCCTGATGTCTTTGATCTTGGCAGGTACGGGATCACGATTCTCGGCAAGTCCCAACGGCAGGACTGTCATTACGGGAAAACAAGTTGGGCGGCGTTAATGCTAGGGTCGCTCGAGCTGGCTTCACGATTCCAAAATTCTCTCGGCAACGAAACAAAGAATAGTTCGACGCGCACCGTGAGTTCGCCGCAGGTGAAACGCGTTCGAAACTTTCAGCGAGCGGCTGACCGCGTCGCCTGCGACATCTTCGACTGGTCGACTTTCGACTTAGACGACCACTTGAATCCGACGACAACGACGAGCCTTTCGAATAGTCTCTGGCAAAGATTCGCGATTTATTAGGGCGTCCCATAAGTTCCTTTAGCAACACGCTAGGAATCACTATTAACCAGCTATATTTATATAAACATACAGGCTTATCTGTTAACATTAGGTTGCCTGAAATAAGACAATTTTACTCGAATTTCAAAATTAAAGTTCTCATTCGTTTTACCTAATTTGCGTCAGTTTTTTTCAATTTTCAAAAAGATCTCTTCAATTTTTTACCATTATAGCGAGCCTTATCAAGAACTAAAATATTTATTTACATTTGCGTAAATACATCTTATGTATGAAATGGAGATCTTATGAATGTGTCTACGGAACGTCGAGCCAAACGTTGTCGAGACATCGAAATCGTCGAAAAATTGGTGGTAAAGTTGCGTCTTCCTGAATTTATTGGAAAAATAAAGTAAAATTTATTAGCATTAAAAAAATAAAAAAGCAAAGTAATGCGCTTAAAGCGTTACGCGCATCTCTCTGACCGAGGATTTCAACCAATCGTAGCGACTGAGTGACGAATATCGCGCCATCTACATCGATGGTTCGCTCGAAAGTGCGCCCTAGCGAAAAGGTTAATAATGATCGATCTCGAACGTTTCTTTTTGCGCGAATCGTCCGAAACGTCGTCTCCAGTAACGTTCGAGTCGCTCCACTTTCCCTCGACAAATTATTTGCCGATAAACACGACGCCACACGTCACCGTACGACGTTATTCACTTAACACTACGTATAATTTGCGCCGCTTAACGCTCGAAACTGCGCGGATAGATTAGCTCGTCCTTGCAGCTAATATCGGCAAAAATTAACTACGAGCGCGCGGATAATGAAAAGCGCCCTGCGCGGAAACGATACGACGTTGACCACCTAGGCGCGGCGCGACCATTGGCGACTTACACAAAACTTACGAACGACGTTGACACGGTCGAAGAAAACGTACGGTTTTTTCCCCATTCTTTGATCTCTCGCTCTTGTTTTATTTTATTATTTCATTTTATTATTTTATTACGTTTTTATGGTGCAAAAAATGACAACGTTCCGATACACAAATTCTATTCGTCTTTCATCGTATTCCAATTTTTATCAGGCGGAAAATAAAAGAGAAAAGTCGTTCGCGCCGATTTTTCAAGCTAGACATAAGCGTTACTTTCATCGTAATAATTTATCACTCGAATTAGATCCATCATCGTTAGCAGAACTCATCGCCAGGTAGTTGCATTCGATTACCATTTAATTCATCGTAATGTTGAGCCGTTTCTCATTAGCTTCCGGCAACTTCCGCTTGATGCCGCGTTCCTCCGCGGTGTCCAACATCGCGCGGCTCAAAACTCGTCAGTTCGTACGATCGGATCGAATCGACAGTGCGTTCGGTGAATTTCGACCGATCGAAGGTTTTTCGAGTCGTTCGACGTTGTTTACGCTTGGCCAAAAACTTATTCGACACCGATAACTTCATCGTCGACCAAGACATGCGCTGGCGCAATATTGTTCGCGCATCTTCCCCCACTCCTTCCTCCACCACCGACGCACAATTAAGATAAGCGACGTGAACTTGTAATTGGCGCTCATCGACCGTATAACGCGGCCGCGTGGGAGATTAGAAAACTGGAGCGTTTATGGTATCTATAGAGTAATTATTGCCCGTTATGCAACAGCCCCTCGAGGCTGCAACAACAACGCGAACGGTCGATAGGAATGTCAATGCATTTTGTCGTGCGTTTTTTTTATTGTGCATGTTTCGTAGTCGAATCGTTCAATTTTCTTAGAGTTTGCTTTTGTTTAAAGGAAGGTCGATATTAGCGACGTAATTTCGACCGTCGTCTTCCGAGTGACGTGGTTGTTAACCTCTCGGGCACTGCGTGGAGACAAATGAGCCGTTCATTCCACAAATCGATTAACTCCACTTTTTGAAACATCTCGAACTGAAGCGTCAAAGCACTTGGCTCGATCGCAGCTTTTTATATTTATAATAAAGTTCCTAAATAATAAAGATTGACACAGTTAAATGACAAAATTTTGTCAGTCGTCGAATAACAAATTGATTTATTTCAGAGGCTATTCCAACAAACTATAACGTGATTCAAATATAGCAGCGAGTGTTCAATGGCAACGATACATAGTTTAGCATTATTCCATAAGAAATAGTGTAGAATTAGAATAGAAAAGAATAGAAATAAAAAATAGAATAGAACAGTAAAATTATTTTTAAAAAATCATTCGGTCACCTTTCTTCGCCTTTTCTTTTACGGATTTAGTCGATTCGCGCAGAGTTCGGTTGAGATATCGCATCAACGATCGACCGATCGACGAAATCTCGATCGTCTTCTCTGGGCTCTCGTTGCGATCGATTTCTCGGTACGACGAAGAAATTGGCGATAGCAACGACGTATCTCGTTACGATCGCCTTTGATTTCCGTTTCTCGTTCTTATCTCCTCTCTCTCGGCTCATTTTCCCCCCTCACCCTCGTCTCGTTCGTCCTCGACGATTTAGAAGAACCATCTCTCGTTGGCCGCGGCGTAGATCGTTAGGACGTCTTCCGGTTCCGCGGCCAGTCGACGTAAGCGGGACGCAAAACACCATAAACCATATTAAGCAGGACCATAAAACTCTCCCCATATAAGTACGAACGTACGAGCGGCGCCTGATTTCGAATCCCAAGAAGCTACGGCCGGTTTCGTCTTCTCTTCTCTTCTCTTCCCCTTCCTCCCCTCCCCCTGCCTTTGTCGGTCAACCCCACGATCCCACTCTCGCGATCCGGTTCGGCGTGTGTCGTATATATTTATTGAGACAATAAACCGCAATTATGACCACCATAACCGGCTAACTAACCCACCTCTGCGTCTCGGATTATCAAGTTTTTCGACCGATCATTCGAGCAACCCCTCGCTTCTTCCTTCTCTCCTTCTGCGCTCTTCTTTGCCGCTGCTACTCCACCTCCTCCTGCTCCTGCTCCTACTCTTTCGTCGACCTTCACTCAGCGACCTTTTGCCTTTTCGACGAATGACACGGCAACGGAAGTGGTAGCGATTGGAAGGACACGAGTTCGTTCGCACCCAAAGTAGGTTTTTAATCCGATATGTTTTCCTACGTCGTATTTATTTATAATATATATATATATATATTTAAACATACTAAAGCGTCCCAAAGGTTTCTTCTTTCTCTTCGATTCGAAACGAATACACGATATTTGTTATTTAACCCTTTGCGGTCCACTGTCCAGTACATTGACATATGAACAAATAAATGAAATCGTTATAATTGTATTTATTTTTATTTATGCAAATGCCCTAATATATTAAATATATATATTTAAGCAAAATCATACAGTGTATAATTATTAAATTGGTGCGCATGAAATGTAGGATTTTCTTAACACGCGAACGTTTGTCTTCCTGTTATAGTTATGCTTTTATTTTCGGCATAACCTCGTTTATAGTCGCACCGTCCATTGCCAGAGTCACGTAACGTTGCTACGTTGTACTCAGTGTAAAAAATTCATGTCTATGAATCATCGCGGTTTATTAAGCGTCGATTGCTCGGAATAACTATCGTCTTCATTTACATTTCAGAAAATTAATTATTAATAAACAAATTTTCAGATTTAACGTGTGTTTTATTGCTCCTTGAGTGCCATAAAACAAAAATCATCGATGTAATATGTTTGTCTGAGAGACGAACGTTTACGAGTCTAGGATCAAAAACAAAGTAGGGACTATCAAAGACTGTCGATAGAATATATAGCATAGGTGTTAGCATTAAGTAATATTGTGGCGCGTACTTTTAAGACTGTGTAAATAACTGTATCTAAAAAAGACTATCCAAAATGAAAGAGTTAATTCGCATCAACACTATTCGATCGTGGTATGGATTTCGTTTGTGTATTTTTTTTCCTTTTATTCTTTTTTGTAGGTCGAACGAAAAGCGAGATATTTTTACGTACTTCTACCTCGCGTACCCGTACGTACGGATTTTTTTCGCGATGAACTTTGCTTTCAACGGGATATTTAGTGGCTCTGTTAAGTAGTCGTAATGATACCGTAACGGATCGAAAGTATACTTAGGTCTAATAAATTCTGAAAGTCGCACTCTTGACTTCCGACTACCGATAAAATTCTCCGGGTATTATCGCCTGATCCGAAACAATCAGGGAATACAGAGCCACGACAGAACGAGATTTACGCTCGATCGAAATATCGCCAATTACGCGGCACTATCGGCATTACGAGGAAAAGAATTAGAGAATAACGGGAAAGCACGCGATTTATTTGGGATAGGCAGAACGAAAAAAAAGGAGTACAACACCCCGTCGGTATCTTCGCACGGACGGTACGGCGACTCGTACGCACGACTACTTTTCTCGCTACTTTCGTGAATAACTTTCTCGAACGGTACGAGTCTCGAGGAAACCGCGACTGACCTCGAAACGAAGCCACTCGCTCTTCGTATATTCCGAAGAAAAATATCGAATCTCGAGGTACGAAGAACGAAAGCGTCGCTTTGAAGTTCGAAGAAACAAACGATGTCAACGCGGTTAATCGCTCTGCTTTTCACTTCAAATGCGGTTTCACGCTGGTTGGCTGGCTTCTAGCGCGTCGTCGATGGAGACTGTACCTTGGACCAGTGATGGCAAACCTTTTTGAGAAGTGGGTCAGCGTTTCTTAATTATCGGGGTGTCCGGAAAGTACGTGCCGATTTTCGGTTTTCTTTTAAATTTATTTATTATTTTATTATTTATGTTATATTTTTATAATATATGTAAAATAAATAATTATATATATATATATATATATTACATAATTAAATTTTTTTTCTCTTCAAACAAAATAAATCTTTAAAAAAAAAGAAAAATTTTTCCTTCAAAACGGCATGAACTTTCCAGACAAACCAATACATGTATAGTGCTTGCACTTAGCTACTAATCGATGCAGAATAATGATAAATTTCGAAATATGCGAGCGCGTGTTAGCATCACGAGTCCGTTTTCGATCTTCGACAATTGGTCGAGAAATATGTGATCCGTAGGTTATAAATTCGTCATCATTGCTCCAGACCGATAGAGACCCATGCTCCACCAACGTGTCTCGTTATCTCGTTTAATGACAAAACCATGAGAACGTACGTATTAATCCGACGTATTAATCTTGTCTTTACGACGAGCTCGTTCGATGTACGAACGTGCATTACGTACGTATTTACGTAGAAACGAACGAACGAACGTCTCGTGCAGGACACCACGCGACGAAGAGGACG
This sequence comes from Liostenogaster flavolineata, assembly GCA_025433975.1. Classification (NCBI taxonomy): domain Eukaryota; kingdom Metazoa; phylum Arthropoda; class Insecta; order Hymenoptera; family Vespidae; genus Liostenogaster; species Liostenogaster flavolineata. The sequence continues at coordinate 385,077 of JAITYT010000380.1, forward strand.
AAGAGGACGAAGACGATCGCCGCCGACGTCGTCGTCGTCGGCAGGCTCGACTCAGCTTCGACCAACAGATTTAATGATTATTACCGCGCCGATGATTGCGCCATAAAAGAACATATTGCCGTACCTGGAACTCAAGCAGCGATGGAACTTCGGCCGGCTCGTATAACCTCTGGGCGATAATAGACCTGCCCTCGTTTCCGGTTGTGTATCTGTATAGTGGAAACTCACGGTGGCACGTAAACGGTGCAATCGTCGCGATTCCGAAACCCCGCGTACGGAGAGCGCGAGAGTCGGTAACATGTTCGCGACACTCGTAAACGTCGTAGCGAGCGAAAGAAAACGCAAGCGCAAGAAAGAAAACCGGAGGGAGCGGAAAGGAAAGGAAAGGAAAGAAGAGGACGTCGTGGTCGCTGTTCTTCGAGGAACGTCGGGACGAAAGGCGGATCGTTAATGGTCGATCGATAGGGCGTAACGAGGAGACGAAGCACCCGGAATTCGGCCTACCACGGTTTCCGGTCTGCTAGGCGCGTTTCCGAGTCGACACGGACCGTGGGTTGGACCGTGATTTCTTCTTCTTTGCATTTTTTTTCAATTTGGGTAACAGTGCGACCTTACCGACGAGTTACAGTCTGTTGTAAACGCATTGTTTTACTCGTTTAAAACGCACTAAGTGAGAAGAATTCAAAATTCATTTCAATCATCCGACGGATTTTTATCAAACTAGTCGTATACGTAAAAAGTCGACGTTGTTATTCTTAGAAATTATTGACAAAAATTTCGTGCATTTTCTTCTTATAATTTACGTCAATTATTGATCGGATTTTATTCAAACGAATAATATACGTCGAAAGATGTTGTTATTGTTAGAATTTTTTTACAAAAATATTCGTACACTTTCTTTTCATATTATCAAACCAGTCGTACGTATATACATCGAACGTGAACGTCGTTATTGTTAGAAATTTTTGACAGAAATATTCGTAGGCTTCCTTTTTTTAATTCTATGATTTAATAAACATCAATCATCGCTCGGATTTTAATCAAACCAGTCGCATACGTCAAAAATCGACGTTATTATTGTCAGAAATGTTTGACAAAAATATTCGTATGTTTACTTTCTTTTAACAAATTTATTTTTAACAAAAAATATTCGTACACTTTCTTCTTATAATTCAAATCAATCATCGTTCGGATTTTTATCAAACCCATCGTATACAAGTTGACGTTGTTATCGTTAGAAATTTTTGACAAAAATATTCGTACTCTTTCTTCTTATAATTCACATCAATTATCGATCGAATTTTAATCAAACCAGTCGAATACGTCGAACGTGAACGTCGTTATCGTTAGAAATCTTTGACAAATTTTTTCATACGCTGCCTTTTTTATAACTGTTTACTACAGCACTGTAAAAGAACATCGATACGCCTTCGTACACCCTTGTAAATATTAAAAATACGAAGCTTACGAATCGGAAACGTTCGAACGTCCCGAAGGGGCAACTTCCCGTGAGAATTTTCTCTCACTCAACGAATATATCGTTGAATTATAATACGTCGTGATTAGATCGACATTGGAGGGCGCGAAGATGCTCTTCGTGAAAATGGGACAAAGGATCTACCGATCGCGTAAACGCGAACCTTCCTCGATTAATGCAAAGCGGAAGTTGTCGAGCGGCGATAGCGAGAGTCGCTTCCCAGTCTCGAAACGAGAGAAACGAGGCGCGTATACATACGATGTGTTTAATTAACAAGAGGAGAGGAGAGAGAAGCCGCGAGAGGACGAAGGGGAAAGCGATGGGTGCGCGCGCGCACTCTGGTGAAACAAAGGTGCGAGAAGCGACTGTTCTCAAGGTGTCGAGGGGCCCTTTGAGCTCGTCGGTACGGCTGGTAACGGAACAACGACAAACGGTAATTGTGACCAGTTTAACGAAGGGACGAGAGGAAAGGGAAGGCGATGGAAGAAAGATCGTCGACACGCGGTTAGAAATAGACGGTCGCATTCGATTCTAATTTTCTGCTTCCTCGATGGGGGAGGAACGACGCGATTTGCGCTCGTTTGCGCGTCTCCGTCGATCGTGACGTTCATCGGGAAGGGAAAGAGCGAGGAGACGCATCCATCCTTCGTAATTCTGCGGTTTCCGCGGCTTTCGATTCTTTCGTTGACTCGTTTTAGCCCTTTCGCTGCTAATGGCGTATATATACGCCCTGGCGAATCCGTCGATACTGGCGAAAGGCGTATTTATACGCTCTGAAGAGTCTATCGATTTATACGAAAGACGTGTATGTACGTCGTACATGTTTCTTCTTTTCTTTTTTTTTTACCGTGACACGTTTACTTTGACGTGGAATTTATCGATTATTTGTTTGGGTGTTATTGTTTGCATATTGTTACGTCCTACGTAGATGGGATAAATAAACGGATTTATTTGAGGTATTGCCAGAATTGGAGTTATTTAAATAAGCTTTTTTATAAGAATTTGAAGCTTTGATGACTCTGTTCTTATCCTGTGACAGTTATCATTACGTTAATATTGTTAAAATAAAATGGTTTCTTATTATCGATTTCGCATTATTTTCACGAAATATTAACGAAGAAACGTGCAATTTTTTAAATTAAAAATAGTTTAGAAAATCATTTAGAATAGATCAAAAACTGGATATTTTTAATTTCTTTGCAATTATTTACTTTTTTAACTCCTAAGAATAACTCCTAAGGTTAACTCCTTAATTGTTTAATTTTGTTTCGAAAAGTTTCTCCTACCTGATTTTCTAAAATTTTTTTATAATATTTCATTTCATTTGATATCATTGATTTATAATACGAATGTATTTTTTTTATCTTGTTAAAAAGAGCAGAGATTTTTCGTACGTTCGAGCGAATCGTCGTATCGCGAACGCCTCGATCTCGAATAAAACGCGAATGATCGACTCGTACTACTACGTATTAGGTCTACCGGAAAGTTTTGTCCGTTTGCGAAGTGAAAGAAAAATTAATACATTTTTTATATTTGTAAGAATATTGATTATACAATATAATTCACGTTATTATTCGTGACCTTTTCCCAGGTAATTTGTAAATACCATTTTTAAAAAAGGTCTTGTCTTTAAAAGCGAAGAACTCGTGTAGTGTTTGGCTGACACCTGTTTCAGTTTTGAATTTCTTTCTTCTGCAAAACTTTGTAAAAACTTTCGCTTAATCTCGACACGTTTTCGTGGCATTTCTTCCGTTTTGGAATTCGTATAAAATATAGTGCCGAATTGTACTTTATTTGTTGCTATGTTTTATGACACGAGACATCTTTGTATCCATTTAAAAAGCACAATTACAATTTTTAGAGCTATCTTTTGAAGGTTAGTACTTTCTACAAATACATATATATATATATATAT
>JAITYT010000380.1:394773-408707 GCA_025433975.1 Liostenogaster flavolineata
AAATAAAATAATATAATATAATATAATATAATATATAACAAAATGTAGAAATATAATCACACACACACATATATTATTTAAAGTGGGTTATTTTAGAATCTGTGTTTATTCGTTTATGTATATCTCGATTAATGGAATGTAAAAGATATTCTTAGGGTTGGAAGAATTTTTAGAATCTTCCCTGCGTAATGGGAATGGTTACATCGTTGTTCGTATTTTTTAATTCTACGGACGAACGAAACGAAACGTTTGTCTGGAGTCTTCGATTTATACTTCGAAGCTAAACGTTAAGTTGAATTAAATAAATACTTATAAACTCGATTATAGCGGAGCATGCTCGCGTTCGGAATATTTCAGTGTCCCAGTGGAAGGAACGCGGCGTACCGTAGCGTGCGTCATAATTGTCCTTCTTTAAGAAAGAAAAAATATACCTTCGAAAAGAAATTACGCGGAACGATAACATTAGTTTGTAGAGAAAGGAAAGGTGGCAGGTGACGTGGCACGCGATTCTTAAATTACCGTCGTATCGATCGATACGCGCGAGGATCGACAAAGGTGCACGAAATGCATCGATGCACGCATTTTTCAACGTTTCGGCCTTTAAGAAGCCTTGAAACCGTTTCTTTATCGGCAAATGCAACGTTCCACGAACGAACGAATACGTCGACCGTGACAGTTACGTGGACGTTGAAATAGAAAAATAAAAAATAGTCCGTTCTCCCAAGGCACGACGTTCGTTCACGCAACACAGTCCATCGTAGCCGTTCTATCGGGCGTTCGATGCCGAATTATAATTCATTCTCAATCCAGTCTGAGTCCAGCGACCCGTCGAGAGCGCTCATTTTGTGCATCGAGTTTCCTACGAATATCCTTCTATATTTATTCCAAATTATTCGTCCAAATTTAATTATACCGCTCTACTATTATCGAATTAGCATAAAATCTGAATATTTAAATTAATGGACAAATAATTGAGTGGTTTGGCGCAGAAAAGTCAGCCGAGTCCAACGATGGAGATTTGGTTCGCTTAGTATCTGGAATCGTTAAACCATGTTTTATTCAATACGAAACAACGCCGACTATTAATTTTCTCGATCCTTAGATACAACCGGTTCTACATAATTATTAGCGATAATGGGAGAAATAATCGGAATTCGATCGATGCGTTGATTCCCTATCAAATCGATTCGAATAAACTCTATTAGGTTGGTGCGAAATGTCGGATTTTTAAGCGAATATATAAAACTGCACATCTTTTTTCAAAAACTGTTTCTTTAATCGAAATATGCTCCGTTTACTTCGATACACTTTTCCAACGAGATTTTAACGCATAGATGACTGTCCTAAAGAAATTCTGATCTTTAGAATCGATAAACTTTGGTATCCAATTTTTCAGATTGTCTTCATTTTCATACCGCTTAGCCCGTAAGAACCGTTCCAAATCTTTAAAAAAATGAAAGTCGATTGGCGAAAGATTTCATATTTTAATTTTATAATTTAAAATAATTAAATCATTTTATCATAATTATTTCACACACGATACTTTATTACTATTACATCGTATTATATTACTATTATTATATATATATTATTACAATATTTTATTAATCATAGTTAAAATTTCATGTTTCAATTCATTAATTTCGCATATGTTTCGTACGACGTATGCTGCCATACTTTATCCATTTTTTCACCTTGCCAATTTCAGAAAAGTGTCGCAATATCATTGTATAGTCAACTTTCATTCTGGTAGCAAGTTCTCTCGTAGATACAGTTGGATTCGTTTCCACCACTGCTTTCGGAGCATAATTTTTCACGGATGTTTTGGGTCTTCTACACAATTCATTGTCTAGGGGGAAATTCTAGAAATTTTTCTAGGGAAAAATCACCAGACCGAAATTTCTCAAAGCAACGCTGCACTTTTCGATCGTTAACGGTATTCTCCCCAAACCTCTGATTTACATCGCGTGCAGCTTTTGCGGCATTATTATAAAAAAAATTACACGAATATCGATTGAATTCGTATTCTCACGAAATTCAAAGCAAATAACAAAATGGAACGCTTTTGAGAAAATCTTCTTTGTCGAAGCGTGATTCTAGCAATGGACAGTACGACTATAAACGAAGTTAAGCCAAAAACAAAAGCATAACGAGAACAGGGAGACAAACGCTGTCACGTAAAGAAAATCCTACACCTCATACGCATCAACCTAACATTCAATTCGCGTTAGAGAAAGGAAGGAAGGAGAAAAAAAGAAAAAAATCGCAAAATATCAGCGTGCGCAATAACGTCGTTCAATCGCTGAAATTCCTCGTTCTCGACTAACGATCGATTCGAACAAACACCGATAATACGTTATTATTATCATCGTGATTCGAGGAATCATCGAAATCACGATCCTTCACGACGTTGGACTTCTACGCGCGCCTATCGATCGCTCGTAAATCATTAGAGGCATCGATCGTCACGGATTACCGAGCATACGTGATCGAGGACGAAACGGAGGATCGGTCGGTTCACGGCGATCTCGTTGGACTCGAAGGAGCGCTCCCACCTTCCCACGTTACACGGCGTACCCAGTAATTTCTGATAAGTACTGAAAAGGAATTGCGAAACGCTTTTGTTCGCTATCGGAACGCGCGGGGGGGAGCGGTTAAACGGTAACGAAGACGATAATTAGAAAGCAGGACGATGCATTAAATGTCGATAACCCAATTATTGCGCTATGGAGAAAACCTTCGTCTAATTGCAAGGAAAGGTGATTATAACTCCATTTAGTTCGGATGTAAGCCGTGTTGGCGCTGTTTACGTCTGCGTTACGATCGTGGGATATCGGCGAGTCTACGACGAGCCGCAAGATCGTCGTCGTTAAATTAGGAAAGGAAAGAATTAACGGCGAATCTGCTCGCGAACGAGTTAACGCGGCTGATTAGACGGCTCTGAAGGGAAGAGAGAGAAAGAGAGAGAACAGAGACGCATGGCATCTCCTCGATACGCGCATGTTTAAACGTTAAACGTTTTATAATCGTTCCCGGAGCAACGACGAAATTGACCGTCTAACGAGCGTTTCATTTTTTTTTATTTCTTTTCTCTTCCTTCTTTCCTTTCTTCCTTCCTCGTCGTGGAGCTAATAACCTCGATGATACCGATATTACCGAAGTGAGAGCGTGCATAGCGTCTACGAGGATGGCGGATCGCGAAAGCGGGACAGTTAGGAATGGCATGCGCCGCTGGAATTTAACGCGGCTGCTCAGTTCCTACCTTTTACGTCGAATACCGATCGCTCTTTCGTCGCGATTCTAATTTTTCATACTTCGATATATAGAGCGGAAATGAAATTTTTCCACGTTTTAGCGACCATTGCAACGTGCCTCTGCCAACCTTCGCTGAGAGATCGTCGTTTCGAATGTCGCGCCATTTTAGCGCTGCTCAGTTCGAGTCACGTGGAGTTCGACGTTACTTCGTCGATTATATAACCTAAGATGCGACCTGTCATATTTATAGAATACGGAAGAATAATTATAATTAATAAAAGGTAAATCCGCGATATGAGAATTGAAGTCTCATAGCACTTGGTTCGATCATAGCTTTTTATATTTTTAATAAATTTCCCAAATAATATAAATTCAGAAGCTATTTCGATCAACTCCGTACTCTAACGAAAATTGTTACCTTAATGAAATTCCGAATAGAGCAGTGAGTGCTCAAAGGCAAGATAAATTTGTTGGCAATTTTTCACAAGAAATACAGTAAAATTATTTTACTTAACGGTTCAACAGTTCGATTACAACGTGCATCAGGATTATGATAGGACAAAAGATACGACGATTAGGTGTATTTTAACATTGAGGTTATCGTCGTAAGCGACAGAGCCGAAAGAGCAGCATTTAACGCGACTATTTAGTTCCTATTTTTGACGTCAAATACCAATCGCGTGTTCATCGCGATTCTAATTTCTCGTGCTTCGATATATAGAGCGGAAATAAAACTTTTCTTGTTTTCGCGGCCATTTTGAATATGTCCATTCTAACCTTCCCCGAGAGGTCGTAGTTTCAAATGTCGCGCCATTTTCGCGCGACTAAATTCGAGTCACGTGAGGTTCGGTGTTACTTCATCGATTACATAACCTAAAACGCAACTTATGATATTTATAAAACACGGAGAAATAATTAATAGGAGGAAAACCCACGGTACGATAATTACGGCGTGCGTCACGATTATGACGTTACAAAAGATTCGACGATTAGGTTTATTTTAACATCGAGTTCGTCGTCGTCAACGACGAAAGCCGAAAGGGCAGCGTGGGTCTTTCGTGGCCCACGCGGCAGCCCATCGAGTTGACCGTGTTTGCGTCCATGCAGCCTTGGAATCTAGCAATAGCAGGCAACTCCCCTGTCCACGATGACGCTGCATCGGTGAAATAATTGTAGGTATTGCGCAACGAGCCAATCGAACCAAAGTTCCTTCGTTATGCGTTCGAATCGAACGATAATTGTACGACTCTCGATCTAACTCAGTAAGAGGCTTCGTAACTCGATAACATCACGTCGTATTTCTTTCGACAGGAGCGAGCGAGCAAAGTTCAACCATACCAAGCGGAGATGGATGCGCGTGAAAGAGGGAAAAAAGAAGAACGAACTGAAGAACGCGAAGAGGTAAAATCACAGATAAAACGACTCAATAGGAAAGAGCACGTCGTCTCGAGGGAAAAAGGAAGAAAGAAAGAACGATTGGCAAAGGGAAAAGGGTGGAGAAGAAACAAAAGAAGCAAGAAGAAAAAAGGAAGAAAAGAAGAAAAGTCGAAGAAACGAAATGGAAGAGGAAGAAATGACAGGAGAACTCTAAGAGCCAAGAGAAGAAACTAAACGAGTAAAAAGTAGAACCAGAAGAAAAGGAGGAGGAGAAAGAAGAAGAAGAAGATAACGTAAACGAAGAAGGCGAAGAGAACGACTCAATAGGAAAGAGCGCACCGTCTCGAGAGAAAAAGGAAGACAGAAAGAACGACTGGCAAAGGGCAAAGGGTGGAGAAAAAACAAGAGAAGCAAGAAGAAAAAAGGAAGAAAAGAAGAAAAGTCGAAGAAACGAGATGGAAGAGGAAGAAATGACAGGGGAACTCTAAGAGCCAAGAGAAGAAACTAAACGAATAAGAAGTAGAACCAGAGGAGAAAGAGAAGAAGGAGGAGGAAGAGGAGGAGGAGGAAGAAGAAGAAAACGCACGCGAAGAAGGACGAGTTAAGAGGAGCCACGATGAGGCGGAAGGAAGGAAGCGAGCAGCGTGGGGGGAAGAAAAGAGGGACGGTGGTAGTACGAGCGGAGAAAAGAGAAGAAGAAATGCCTAACGTCGATCGAAGAGAGGGAGCCCCACCTCTGCGAGAGCGATGCCGTGCCGGGACAGGCCCGTCGAATGTTAAGGAGACGCGGGGAGCGAACATAACCTCGCCTAACCTAACTTCACCTCCACTCTCGGTGGCCGGCGCGCGGCGGGCGATCCCGCGTATGATTTCCAGGCGGGCTCTCATTGGCGGACTGGTTCGCGCGCGGTTACCGCCTTCGCCATTAAACAAAACACCGCGAGAAGAAGAGGGACCAAATTAAAAATCGAAGAGGAAAGCGCCACGGCAGCACCGTAGCTGCGTTTTCGGGACGTCGAGGCCCCCCGAAACCGTTTCTTCTTTTTCTCGCGCCTCTCCAGGCTCGACGAGCCATTGCTTCGGCCTGGATCGAACCACGCGCCGATCTCATCGACGTTCGAGAGAAAAACGATCCTTGGATCGTCCACCGATTCGATCGATGGTTTGGATATAGAGCTGCGGACGAACCGTTTGCTTCGAGATGTCGCCACGAAACTGCGATTTATAGATAGAATTTATAAATTATATAAATATATAATGAACAGATATGTAGATTTATATATTACATTGGCGCGTACGAAATGTTGGGTTTTTATAGTTATTCACATTAAACTCTGAAATTCCATACGCACCAAGCTAATATATACAATATCATATATATATATATATATATATATATATATATATATCATCATTGGGTGCTATATACATCATATGTATGATATCGGGCATCGGTATTTCCTCCTGGCATATTTCGCATTTGAGATTGAACCACCATTAATTCATTAATTCATCGTACCAATTACGTAACCAATTACGTAACGTCTACCATTTCGAGTGGAATCGTACTGCAGCTGGTCCCGAAGACATCTGAATTCGGTAGCTCGTTCCAGAGCTCACGCGGGATCCGTCGTCACGACGTTGCTTTTAAACTCGTAACTTTTCACGGAATTGATTCGATCGGACCTCTTTCGATCCGGAGGACAGCTGGCTTGCAGCAGAGAGCGTCGTTGTCGATTTTCTGCCCGACAGATTCGCCAATGCGTCTTCGATACATAACCGTTTCTCATTTCTCTCCCTCTAGCCTGCGTCCATCCTGACTGTCCTCCTCCTCCTTCTCTTTCTCTTTCTTCTCTTCCTCCTCGTTCTCTCAACGGATGGCTCTCGGACATTCGCTTCTTCCTCCTCTCGCGACGGTCTCGCTCTGCCCTCTGGCGGCGTAATTGATATTATTATGGGCCGGTGAGGCCCTCCCATTACGTTATAAATGTTACACAGCTCGATTACCGCTCTTTGTTCCGGGCATGCTTACATTGTCCGCGAACAATACTGGATCCTCTTCCTTCGTTTGCCTTCTCCATCACGACGAAGGAAGGGAAGAGCAAAAAGGAACAACAACGACGACGACGACGACGACTACGACGACGAAATAAAAAGAAAAGAAGAACGAAAGTAAAAGACAGAGCCATCTACGATGACGTACCAACGGAGTCAACTTCTCGATTTAACCCGCGTACCTAGAGTACCTTTGGGCAATCGTAGCGACCATTTTAACCCGGACCAAAGCGCGCTGATCGCGTTGGTAGCGACGAGCTTTCTCGACCTCTTCGAGATCGCGAGTGGGCGTAAAGGTCTTCCTCCTCGGTCTCGTCGGGCTACGATTAACGTAATGAGGAGTAATTTAGAAAACGCATCGAACGATAAGCCTATCGCGATTTTGGATCGATTAAAAGATCGATGGATTTAAAGCGATTGGCCCGCGTTACGTCAATGGCGAAGCGAAGGAGAAGAAGAAGGGTGTTTCTCTCTCTCTCTCTCTCTCTCTCTCTCTCTCAGACACGTAGACGCACGCACGTATTTTTTCTCTCACGAGAACCGCCATTTTGAGATGGAGGCAAAGGTGCCTCGCCGTAGGATCCGCTTTTTCTTCTCTCCTTCCTTTTTCGATGGACCGTTCGTTGTCCTAATCATTGTTATTACCAACGTTGCGTCCCGTTCGCACACGCGCTTTTTTCGTCCCCGTCGTTCCAGCGAACCACCGAACACCTTCCCTCGGCCTCCGCCGGCGCAACCCCCGTTCACCCCCGTTCACTCCCGTTCCGGAACGGTCTTTTCCATCCTCCCGCGCGATAGATTTTGGCCCTGGCCAATTACGCTTTTTCTTTTCGGCTGTGGAAGGGAATAAAACTATGAGGCCGCTTTGGGATCCTCTCGGTCCCCACCTGCTTCGCGGTATCGCGGCGCGATCGAGACTCGCAAAAGACGATCCGAGGATGAGACGACGAGAAGACAGCGCGTGGTGGCGGAGGAGGGGAACGACGCGAGGGGGAGGAAATAAATAAAAAGAAGGGTAGAGAAAGAGGGAGAGAGAGAGATGGACGAAGATCGATTGAGCGCGACGAACGAACACGCTTAATTCCAATGATCCAGCGTGGATAGGCGGCGCTCGATCGTCTCGTAATTTTGAATCGAGTCGATGTAATAATAATCCTCGACCGTGTTCCCTAGAATTCTTCTACGCGATTCCTACGATTCGCCACTTAAAGGCCGATTTTTCGTAAAATATAAAAGAAAGAGACAAAAGAAGAGGAACAAAAAGGAAATGAATGAAACAAATTATCCAAGTCGATGGTTTGCACATTAATAATTTTCCTATCCGATAAATTTTGTCCAATTTGTTTTGACTTTTGCAAAGGAATCGTGACAATTTTTCATAAAGTATAAGAAGAAGAAACGAAAGGGGAGAAACGACAAAAACTATCAACGTCCATCGTTTGCTGTCTAATAACTTCTCTATCCGATAAATTTCGTCCAAGTCGTTCTGACTAACGATTCGCCATTTAATGTATGATCCCCGATACGCGTAGAAAAAGAAGAGACGATCGAGAAACGAAAGGGAAAGCAACGAGAAAAATTATCGAAGTCGATCGTTCGCTCATTAATAATTTTCCTATTCGATAATTTTTTTCCAATTTATTTTGACTTTTGCAATGGAATCGTAACGAGTCGCCACTAAGGGACAATTTTTCGTAAAGTATAAAAAGAAGAAACGAAAGGGAAGGAACAAAAAGGAAATGAACGGAAAAAATTATCGAAGTCGATGGTTTGCACATTAATAATTTTCCTATCCGATAAATTTCGTCCAAGTCGTTCTGACTATCGCAAAAGAGTCGTAACGATTTACCATTTATTGAACGATCCTCGATACGCGTATAAAAAGAAGAGACGATCGAGAAACGAAAGGGGAAGGAGCGAAAAAAATTATCAACGTCGATCGTTCGCTCTGTAATAACTTCCCTATCTCATAACTTTCGTCCGAGTCGTTCCGACTTTCGCAATGGAATCGTAACGATTCTTCCAAGTGCCTTTCTTTCACGAGAAATATCTCTCGACCGAGCTAACGAGGAACGAGGGATCAGCCAAGTCGATCGACAACGAGCCGCGCTTATCTTTATTAAGCTTCTTCGTTCGTGGATCGATCGGATTCGTTTCTGCGAGTTTAACGGTAGACCGAGCGCTCTACAAGGAAGAAAATTACGTCGGAGGTTCCTTCGACGATGATGCGAGAATAAGCCGATGGATCGGCCAGATTGGATCGATCGATCGATCGGTGCAAAAAGACTGCGACGTTGAGCGGGACGACAGCCGAAGATCGAATCCACGTGCCAGAGATCGAACGAAGGCCTGGAAAGCGAGACGAGCAACGATTTCTAGCTGTTTCGCCCGAACGTTCTCTCGGTATCTCAAAACCGTATCGTCACGCCTCTGTTCGCGAAAAAAATCGAATTTTTCGTGCTTTCCCCGCGGTTGCGCGCGTATCGACGCGCCGATTTTGAGCTCCGACGAGCTCACGGAGGGCGTGTCGACTTTCTTGCATCGAGGAATCGCGATAACGCTCGTTCGACGCTCGTCGTGGAAAGTGGAGCGTCTCTTTCGTTTTTTTAATAAATCCTTCGTTCGCGTCGCTTCGAGACGATCGACGAGAGAAGAAACGAACACGTTCGATCGACGCTCTCGAGCTTCTTCAAAAGAGGACGCCTTTCGTCGCGAAAGTAAAGCTATTACGTTGTTCGGAAAGTAATTCCGTTTTTTCCCAACTGTTTCCCCGTTTTGTGAAAACAACATAAAAAACACTAAAAAACGAAATGACTTTTTGGCTGGTGCATGTAAAATGACGGCTTTTTAAGTGAATGTATAAAATCGCATATCTATTTTCCAAAGGTGTCAATTTAATTAAGATAACTAGACCAAAATTGTTCAAACCAACGCTGCACTTTTCGATCGTTGATGTGCATGGGTATTCTCCCCAAACGCCTGGTTTATATCGCGTGCAGCTTTTGCAGCATTACTATCAAGTTTATTTTCGTATAAAAAAATTACACGAATATCGGTTGAATTCGGATTCTTACAAAATTCAAAACAGTGACTCTGGCAATGGACAGTACGACTATGAACGATTTTATGCCAAAAACAAAAGCAGAAGACAGAACAGGAAGACAAATGTTCACGTGTAAAGAAAATCCGACATTTCATATGCATCAACCTAATAATAAGACGAAGTTACCGACGAGAGTAAGAGAGAGAAACGAATGGAAGAAATACTCGAGAGAGAAAAGGAGAGAGAGAGAGAGATAAAAAAGAGAGACGAAGATGGAACAAGCTTACATTCGGCATAGTTACGTCACTATTAAAAACGCATTAATTCCGAATACCAGTGATTCGTCGAATAAATACATCGTTACGATTTCTAGACGCTTGCATGGGGATTATGGTGCCATGTTCGAGGTTTTCTTCTAGTATTACGTATCTCGAACTTTTTCATTGATTTTTTTCTTTTTTTTCAGGAACGGCACGAACCGGGCGACGATACGAACACGAGCATTCGGAGAACATATTATCGTTTCGCGGGTACTCCGTAAGCGTAAATCACGATAGACGGAACACGAGAAACTCGGGATATTTCGTTCCTTTTCTTGGTTGCGATTCCATCGTACAACGAGTGTCGTTTTGTTTTTGAATCGAAATGATTTAAAAAAAAATAAATAAATAGAAATATAATTGCAACACGACATATTCGATTTCTCAAAGATTTCTTCAATCGACCTGTTGTCTTTCTTAACACGTTGACCGCCCAAAAATGTCTTCTATTGATCTGTTACAATTCTTAACACGTTGACTACCCAAAGATTTCTTAAATCGACCACTGCGTAAAACTGTAAAGTAGTACAAGAAATTAACAATACTGAAATAGGCCTTTACTGAATACTTCTATCGAAAATTCGCTGGTGTAATTCGAACAATCGACTCGAAAAAATATTTCAATTCTTGATATTACGACGCAATTAGCAGTACATTTAGCGCGATATTCCAATGACGAAGTTGACATTTATTTAATTAACTACTTACAAAGGAAACGTCGTCACGAATTAAAAAAAAATCCGAGAAAAGCACGAGGCGTAAGACGATTTTTCAAAGGATGCTACGAAAATAATTCAAAACAGTTAGGGAGACTATGTTAAGTGCAAAGAATTCTACTAAAACAGTGGAGACATATCGTGGCAATTCTATTGGTTCACCTTTTCTTTGCCAAGCTTCGATAAGATTCATCGCAACACGCGCAGACAATATGTATATTTTTCACTTGTTAATAAAATTATTTTTGCGTGTTCCATTAGATTGTTCGGAAACTAATTTCGTTTTTTCCCAACAGGTTTTCATAGAAAAAAAACATAAAAAATAAAAAAGACCATAAAAATCAACGTTTTTTCATTAAACAAACTGTCTTCTGTCTTATAGAACGGGATGAGCCACTGGTGGTACATAAGCTTGAACTTTATAAATTAACCCCGCCAGATGGGAAAAAGTACGGAAATAAGGCCGTCTCACGGCGAGGACACTGAATCCAGGCCACGTCGCGAACGTGTTAAACCATCACAGCAATAACGGTGTCATCAAACAATTGATCAGTATCGATGTCTATTCGAATTATTTATTTTTGCTATCGGTCGCGTCGAAACGTCGAAACTGTCGTTTGAAGTGGCTCGCGCTGGATCGTTCTGCAGCTTACACCGGAAATGACAACGCGAGACGTTTCTCGAGCCAGCAAAAACCCTTTACCCTTTGCTGAAATCGGCGCGTTATCCCACAGTCTCTTCGTTAAAAATAACGAGAAAAATAACACGTCATTTTTCGGTCCTTTGGCGCGAGCACTTCATCGTTATAAAGAATTCCGTCGTCGTCGACAATTTACGCGACTCGTTACGGCGCAACGAGAGGGACTACAAAAGGTACGGATGGTACGCGGATAGTCGTGTGAGTACGCGAATACGCGCGTAAGCGTACGAAAAGCAGCGAAAGGTTGGTAAACCAGGGAACAACGACGACGTCGAGTGCGACGAGGACGCGAGCGTTCACTCGGCGCATTATTAGACGGCAACGAACGATTCCGTCGCGATGGAACGGATGTAATATCGCGAACGTTCTCGAGGGTGACGGAAGGGGGACGAGACGCGACGACATCGACGTTGCGGTATTCGAAAGCACGACGATGCAACGGGAGGAAAGCTGGAAGCTTCTAAAGTACTCCGAGCCGTCCGCTAATGGCACTTCTACCGGCAACGAGGGGAGAGAGATTTTAAGCTCGTTTCGCGGAAAAACTGTTGATTTTTCGCGAAACGAAGGATTCACCGTTTTCGTACGCTTTTTCTTCCCTCGATTTGCGATTCGTTCGATCTTCGGGGAGTTCGAAGATTCCAGGAAAAGAGAGAATGAGACGGAGATTCCGTACGTTGGGACGTCGATCGGACGGAGAGGAACGTGGCTTCGCGCCAAATCGCGCTCGTGGCAAGATTAAACGAGCTCGAATTTACGTGACGTCGTACGTAATTGAATTCGGCCGCTGTCCTGCGAGGTGCAAGGTAAATTTTTTTTCGTGGAACGAATTAAGTGGATCGAAAAAGGCGCGTCGACGTTCTTCGGAAAACGCGAGTGATTCGCGATTTTAAATTTATTTTAGCTTCAAGAACGGAGCGCTGCGAAAGGAAGAATTGATTTCTCTGACTATTTGACTCTTCCGCTACGGCTGGAAACATTAAGCGAGCGCGATCTTCGGCATTCCGGGCTGAATATCGTCTTAAAAACAGAAATAGTAATTATAATCATTACGTAATATCGAGAGATAAGTTTTTAATAAATTAAATTCTGTGTGTTATTTTTTAAAACACGGATACACGCGTAATCCAACTTTTGACTACGTATTTGCCATGGGTGAGTGTAGTCGCGTATAGGGGGCATCCAGTGGTGAGTGGCTATTGTCACTCGTCGCGTAAAATTGGCATTTTGTGACGAGTGACTAAAGTCACCTGTCGTGCGTAGGTGGCATCTTGTGGCGTGTAACTATATTTACTATTTTATTTTATCGAATCGAGCTCGATTAAGAGCCCATTCCCAGAGTTAACGAATGCCCACTCTACAATGGACTATAGGATACATATTTTGTCTAAGGTTTAACAATTTGTCTTATCTGTTATCCGCCGTGTATGGGTAGCATCTTATGGTGAGTGACTAATAGTCACCGTGTGCAAGTGGCATCTTGTGACTGGTGATTATAGTCACCCATAGTGTATAGAAGGAATTTTGTGGCGAATGACTATAGTCACTCATAGTAGCGAAAGTGTTAAGAATTTTAACACGTTGAGCACGTAATGGGTCCCTGAGGACTGACAGTGGATTTTTCGTTTGAGCAGCGTCGGTCCCTAGAATCAAAGCTATCAAATAAATATACTAATTTCAATGAAATTGATTTACTTGGATTTACACGAATTGCAAACGGCACGTCGACGTTTTTCGTACGTAAGTCACGACTTTTTTTCGCGATTAGAGATTTCTTTCACCTTCGACAATGGACCGTTGCGAAAGAACAAATCGACTACAACGATTATTTAAAAATCTTAATTAAAAACGTAGCGAGTCTATACAGATATTATATAGATTATATAAACGTAACTCGAAAACGCAAGGACGCCGTCTAAATCCCGCAAATCTTTTTTCTTTCTTTTTTTCTTACGCGTTAGAACGCGTGTTACACGACACGAGACACGTTTCAAGACGAAACTCGTAAATCTCTGGCGCGAGGAAACGTGGGAAATCCTCGGTACGACCGACGAAGCGCGCGAGATTCCGTGTTTTGCGAGGTGAACGCGGTCCTACGTAATAATCGTCACTGGAATTTCAAGTATGCGCGCGAAACGCTGTAACTCCCTGCAATAAATAATCGAGGCTCTCCCTCCCCTCCCCGCCGACGATACCAGTCGGATCCTTCTCTCCGACATACATAACTCTTCAATTGCGAATACTTCGCTCGTAGGACGCGTCTCGATGCGCGCAACGAGGTCGATTAAACCTTTCCGCTCGAGTGGCGACTCTCGCTCGCCATACGACTCGATGCAGCGACTCGAAAGGCACCCCTCGATCGTCACGGCATTTCAGACGGCAACTCGACAAAAGAAATGTTTTTGGGAATGGAAATCTGCCTAATTGATTCCTATATTCTCCGTAAACCAATAAAAAAAAAAAAAAAAAAA
>JAITYT010000383.1:8106-19383 GCA_025433975.1 Liostenogaster flavolineata
CCACGGTGGTAGAATTCAACGTATTACATTTATTTCATTTATTGCTATTGTAAAGTGTTTTAATTTTTGTAATCTTTTACAGTGTGGTACTTTTTAAAACAATTTAAAACTGTTAGAGTAAATTAGTATTGTCACCTCCAGTGTGACATACGAGTGCAAAGGGTTAAAACGCTTTGCACGCTAAAAATTCGGCGCTAGCCGTTGCGAGACACATACTAGGTCTGTCATTAAAGCGCGGATCGCGTAAAACCACGTATTTGCGCTGAAAAACGCCCGCTACACGCATAAACTTCACCCTTCGAGCAACGCGTTAAAAACTTTCTCAAAATATCTTCCTCCATCGTCTCAATTTCAAAAGAAACATTAAAAAAACGCCATGTTCATCAGTGCGGTCTTCGATCGGCGGACAACCGAGCCACCAACTCCACGCGACAAATAGAAATATCCCCTTCCATCTCTCGGCTTTAACCCTTTCGCGACGGATGCCATCTACATACGGTAGTCATTTATTGGTTTACACCGGCTGATGCCGTCTACATTCGGCAGTCATTTATTAGTTTACAGAGGCAGACGCCTTCTAACACATCGGCTGATAAGTTTCCGGTCTGCCAGACAGATAGCGCCACAAATACAAAATTAATATCTTTTTAGAAAGTACTAACCTTTGGTCAAAAGTTACGGTGACTTCAGTCAAACGAATGAATTTCGTGTGTCGATAAAACATTGCTTTTTGATGAAAAAAAAAACACTGTTGAAACGAAACCTTGGCTCGGCAAGTGTTATCCGGACTTTGCACCAGGAAAATCTACCACGATCGACTGGTTCGCCGAATTTAAACGTGGTCGTACGAATACCGATGACGCGGCACGCTCTGGTCGCCCAAAAGGGTGGTTACATCAGAAGACACCAACACAAAATTGTGTCTTGGCAAATCGTAAAGTGATCGGGAAGCTGACGCTCTAAAGATATCAAAGGAACGCGTAGGCTTTATTTTACGTTACCGGGCATTACATTTAGACCAGGAACTTATCGTTAGAGAAGTAAAGCTTTTTTTCTTAACAAGAGCCAGTCGCACCGTCGCGAAAGACCGTAAACTGTATAAGTATCGATCGCGTCATTGCGAACAGTGGCAAAGTATGGGACAGGTGCGCCGTCGCGAAAGGGTCAGTCGCACGGTCGAAAGGCGAAAAGGCGAAATATCGAAAAAGCGAAAAGGAGATGTGCTTTCTCGACGATAGGCGACTAGGTAGGGAGTCTAGCTCGTAGATAGTCGCGGCTAGATACAAGGTAGCCCTGGTTCTCCACTCGCGTGTATGCGTGTACGTGCGTGCGTAGCGACTGCGCCACCACTCGTATCCAACACGCGACGCCGCTCGGGCAACGTCGGTCGTAGCTACAGAGGGGGGCCTGGGGGGCGTCGGTGGAGGGCGCCGAGCTACCTGTAATATTGATCCATAGCCGAGGGTTCCCGCGACGCGTGTGTGCGTGCGTGCGTGCGTGTAAAACGCTAGCGTATCGCCGTAAAATAGTAACGTCTGCGTGGAAAATAGTAGGCGTGTGCGCGCGTGTAAAATAGAAGCGTGCGCGAGAGGGATGTTCCGTAACTGTCGTCGCTCGGTGAAATGAAAACATCGCCCTCCAACGACGTAATATTCCGTATCGCGCGGACGACCACCGCCGAGTGCCTCTCCCTTCCGTCCTTATTTTTCGGCGGCTTTCGACGACGTAGACGACCAAAATGTCGAGACGAACGACGATACGGACGGAAAAAGCCGTGCAAGAACTCGGCGCCATCGTCGTTCCTTCCCTCGTCCACCCTCGCTTTTGAGGCTCCCTCGTCGCGTTAAGTGACATTTTTCGGGGAAAGGTACGACGCGCCGGTGTAGCCCTTATCGTCCTTCGTGTCCTTCGCTCGTTCTCTTTTTTTTCTGTTCTTTTGATCTTCTTCGTTCGCTCGTTTCTCTTCTTTTTTGTTATTCTTCTTCGTCCTTTTTTCGTTGTTCGTACGCGTAAATTCGCTCTAAATCCGTTTCGAGTGTCTCCTGGAACAAGTTGCTCGCGAGTTATCGTCGCGTTGATTTTATCGGAAGGCGATATCGCGATGTTGCTGGATAGAGCGAATGGACGACGACGACGACGATGCCTCGTCGTATCGATCCTATTTTGTCGTCGACCGATGACCACGTGAACGAACGAACGAACGAACGAACCAGTGAGATTATTGGCAGCTTTGGCACTGGATTCGCAGTCGTTACGAAAAACCAAATCTTCACTGTTGGCAATGATGGTCGCTTTTGAGAACATCTATGAGAGAATTCTTATCGTTTTCAGAATGATATCGATCAAAGTCCTACAAAATTTATTATTTCTGCAAATTCGTTAAAATTTGTATCGCGTGACTCTAGCAGGAATTTGAAGAATCTGCGCTTTGCTCGTAAAAACGAGCAAACAGAAGCTTAAAGTCGCTGCTAGACGCAAACAAGGTTTCTTTGTAATCCCGTTCATGGCTTTATACGTCGATACGTGGTAACAACGATGTTTATTCCACTCCTGTGCATCGTTAAAGCAACGAGGTATCCAGATAGTGATCTTTATATGGCAAAGTTAGGAGACATTAATTTCCTATGATCGTAATGTTTTCAGAATGATATCGATCAAAGTCCTACAAAATTTATTATTTCTGCAAATTCGCTAAAATTTGTATCGCGTGACTCTTGCAGGAATTTGAAGAATCAGTGCTTTGCTCGTAAAGGCGAGCAAAGAGAAGCTTAAAGTCGTTGTCGGACGCGAGCAAGGTTTCTTTATAATCCCGTTCAAGGCTCTATACGTCGATACGCGATAATAACGATGTTTATTCCACTCCTGCGCGTCGTTAGAGCAACAAGGTACCCAGATCGTGATTTTTATATCGCAAACTTAGGAGACATTTATTTCCTACGATCGTTAGTGAGAGCCGTTCAATCTCGTAATCGAACGGAGCCATTTAAACTCGTACGAAGGCAAGGATAGATTCAGAATCGATTTTCGACGTTGCTTCGTGACATGGGAATTGTAAAACGCGAGATTCTAATCGCATCGACCGTCGATCGAACGGTTTTGTACGCTTTCGAGCGACTTTCGAAGGTTAAATCGTGGGTAACATCGTCGCCAAGCACCAGTAAGTTGATTTCCATCGAACGACCTCCGCGCTTGGCAGGGTTTGGTAATTGCTCGATACTCCGTAATCGCCTTCACTAATTCGTGTTACGGCGTGCTTTCGCGTTTACTCGAACCGAGGGACTCACCAGAGGCGTTTCGTCCCGCGTAAACGCTCCTCGAAATATCCTATCGTTTCTGGAGTGTTCTACGAGAGAAACCTTGCATTTATTTACGGTATACGCGCGCGAAGCTTAATATTTTCCACGCCTGGGGGGAAACGTAACGAAAGTCACTACGAGGACTTACGTAATGAACAAGAAATACGGATAAATTCGTTCCTGGTGTAAAATCACCGATAGAAAATCAATCCCTTGCCTTGTAAGAACGAAACTCGTTTGTACCTTCTGTAGACGAGTTATTTTTTGTTCGATCGTTTCGCAACGGTTGTTATTTCCAGGAGATAAAGATGCATGAAGGCAGGTACCAAAGAGTAACATTGATAAAAAGACCTAACAAAACCAGAAATTAAATACCAAAGATGACGATTACCTTCGGTGATCAATTGTTCAACAACCTCCAAGTGATATTTCTTCTTGCATAGCATCCTTGTAAAACGATTAGACGATCCAGGTACCGTGCAAAGGATAAAACGCTTTAAACTCACCAACAGCGAAAGATAAAAACATCGCGAAGGCTGAAGCGAACGCAGCCAAGATATCTCCACTAGGCGGGTAGACCTACCCAACGCGTGCCAATGGCACGTGGCTTTTAGGTAGGATAGTAGGTGCCACTTACGAGCTTATTGTTAACGTGCATCGAGACAGATGCCAAAGAGTAACAATAATAAGAAGACCTAACAAACCAGGAATTAAATGCCAAAAATGACGTTTACCTTCGGTGATTAATTTTCCAACGACTCCCAAGTGATATTTCTTCGTGCGTATCGTCCTCGTAAAACGATTGGACGATCCACGCTCCGTGCAAAGGATTAAGCGCTCTGCACACACCAACCGCGTGTGAAAGATAAAAATATCGCGAAGGCTAGAACGAACGCAGCCAGGATATCTCGACTAGGTGGGTAGACCTGCTCAACGCGTGCCAATGGCACGTGGCTTTTATCTAGAATAGTAGGTGCCACGGCTACGAGCTTATTGTTGATCTCCACGCACGGGCGTGCGTGCACCTACCTACGTGTCGCTCGAAGGTCGCAGCTTCCCGCGAGCTGTCCGCGTTTTACTCCTCCCGAATCGTCATAAAACTGATGGCCTCGAGTCGGCCACGTAACTTCGTGGACACCGATACCGCTTCCTCTTCCACGATCTTATTGGTTTTGCCTTTCGTCGCTCGTTGGAGTCTTTGACTCGTTGGATTCGAGTCAATTTGGACTTTGATCGAATCATCGACTAGGAGAAGAGGAAATTTAGGACTCGATAGAGCTAGAAGACGCGTTGATCTCTCTCCGGAGACTCGAGAGCACTTGGAATGAGCAAGACCAAAGAATAGGCGTGCTAATTATTTAACATCGTATGGAACGCGTCTTTATGATTAATTTTTCAGTAGTTTTAGGCCTCCTGTTACCATTTCGACTTATTCTTACTTGTTTTGGGCAAAATTTAAAGCGTCCATACGACATATGGTTTTACGATAGTGTCCATACGTTCCATATTTCATCGAAAATAGAATATCTTAAAGAATGTTAGCGCTTCGTTTCGACATCTTGGAAGGTACGATGTTGTTACGAAAACATCGTCGCGTCGTTGTTCCTCCAGATGTGTCTTCTTCTCTCTCTCTCTCTCTCTGTCCCTTCCTCTCCTTCCTTTCTCCTTCTTCCCCTCGCGACATCTTCGATTCGAATCGACAGAGCATGCCATTCGTTCGTCGCGAACAGACGCGCAGCCTCCGATCGTCCTATTAGCATACGCTGTTTGCGTCACCTTCCTTTCGTCCTTCCTCCTTCCTCCGCGTCGCGCTCGCAAGTAAATCACCGTTTTCCTTGTCTCTACGGAAACTTCCACGATTCGACCTCAAATTCGACGAAATCATCGTCGAAAGATGATTTCCAATCTTCGTCTTAACGCGAACCAAATCGATAGAAAGTGGAATATCCACCGAAACATGGATGTTTTAGGAAGCGACGACTTAGATAAAATTACGAAGGACGTAAAAGTCAGCGATTCGATTCTTGACTCTTCCGATCTAGCGCCCTTTCGACTCCTTCTTTTGGTGCTCTTCCTATCTCTATCTTATCCAAGAGAGTCGTGGCGCACCTTCCATCTGCCAGTTTCGCCAGACCGATCCGAAAAGAAGACGAAGAAGATTTTATGAAGTCAGGAAGGGAGAAGAGGCTGGAGGAGGACTCGCGCCGTCTTCGATCGTTTCGCTCGCGTGTTCGCGGCCACTCGAGGAAGGAGAACGATTCGACGACGACGACTAGGCGGAAGAAGCTAGAAAATGGTAGACGCGAGCGAGAAAATTATCCGAAGGCGGTATTCGTGTTTGAACGTAACGGCACGAACCTGTCCTCGTTCGCGCGAAACCTTGTCCCCGGCTTTTCCTCTTTCCAGCCTGGAATTACGTATTATATATCGGTAGAAAGCCGCGTGCGTTTTCGGCGCGGCACGGTCGGTCTTATCGTTGCGCTACGCTCTAGTCATTAAACGTTTCTCCGCGGTGAACGTCGCGGAAATTGCGGCACGCGATGCCTCAGCCTCTCACGCGGCTCTCCCTTCCTCCAACGGTCGGCATCCGATTTCGAGTCGAGATTCGGAAGTTGCGTCGCCTCTTGCGACGTCGCTCGTACCTACGATTGGACGGTAGCTTTCTACTCCCCTCTGTTCCTCTCTTCTCTCGCGCGTATAACGCGATAGAAATTAAAATTCATTTTTATAATTTCATTCGGCCAATATACGATCGGAGGATCGTCGATATTTTTAAGGATGTCGTGATAATTGGCAATAACCGGTAGTAATTAATGCGATTTTTCTGTGCTCTCTCGAGCGTGCTCGTGCGCATGGAATACGATTAATTTATTTCGTCTCGGAAATCTTCTTCGAACCTTCGAAAATTACGCGCGATTCGTTACGAGTTTATAACGACGCTCTTTCCGTGTTTTTACCATTTGATCTGTACGATCTCGGCAAACTGAAGCGCTTTGCATGGTTTGATATCTCTACTTTACCATTCGGCGTGACGATAATAAAATCGAAATTATATTCAGATTTTGTTTTGTTTTGAAAATATTTGATATTTCCCCAAATGGGTATCGTTATAAAATGATTGATAAAATCATTTCAATGTGACAATTCTGTCCCGTTTTAACTTACAGACGAATTTCAAATTTGTTCGCTTGTTGTGAAGAGACGAAGCACAGAATACACACTTTCTGCTTTATACTATATATACTATATATTCTATATAGGTACTGTCTGGCGTACCAAACATATTTTTAGCGCCGAGTGGTGTACGTAAAATTTCAAAATCCCCAAATGGGGGTCGTGGCAGCTAATAGGTTAAGCGCAACGTTATACAACGAAACACGCTAATCTCAACAAAGAGCATCCATACGTCATCGTTGATATAATCTTCGAAACAAAATTACTTCGCTAACGATTATATCAGCATCCCTCGAACTCAGTTATCGCGAGTTGGCCAAGGGTTCGTTTACGGGGCTCTTCTAATTTCCCGAGACGGACTTCGCGTACGCGTTTCCTCGACCCTCGGAAAATTTAGTCGATGGATGCGAGAGTGCGTTCGAACGCGCGCCTCTCTCGCGGACGATTAAGTCTGACGCCACCGACGCCTCCGACAACCCGGTAGCGACTCTTCTCGGCTTAATCCGCGAGCTCATTAATGTAAACAGAATTGCTTGCTCGCCGTCGGTGCGAGTAACGATGGTAGAAGCCGCGGACCGGCCAAGCAAATTTAATCGTACGTACGTCGAGGATTGGAGAAGATTGTCTTCGAGGTCGGCGCGTTTTCCTACGCTCGCTGAAGTCACGTTTACGATTATTAATCCTTGAATATTAATTCGCGGTGAGGATTGCGCGCCTCGCGATTATCCTGACGCTTCGCAAATTTATTAATACGCGCTTGGACAACGGGGACGCCTTTTTCTTCGGGGTTATAATGTTAGGGTTGCGTTTACCGCATTGCTCGGCAATCGATGGTAGGTTCGAGTAAGTAATGGCAGGTATTAGGTTGGTTAGTTTGGTCGGAAAGTAATTTCGTTTTTTTTTTTTTTATGAAAATGACGTTTCAAATAATCATGAACGGTCGAATTTGATAAATTAATTAAGTCGTCTGATGGGAAAAAACGAAATTACTTTCCGAACAACCGAACTTTTAGTAGTTCCGAAGAAAGATCGATTTCACGTCCGACGAATCGAAGAAATCGGTAATCGTTGAGATTCTAGCCATTTTTATCTCCGTAATTCCTTGAGTTACGGTCTTCCGTAATCGAGGCGCAAAGACGAGAGCGGTTTTGCACGTGCGCTTCTCGTCAGCTGCACCGAGTGTTGCGACAGAGAACGAATAACGATTGATGCATCGATAGGCGAAGCGCGCTCCGATCATCCTAAATATCCTTTTTCGGCAAGGAACGGTTCTTTCGCTTTGCATACCTGCGATTCTTTTCTCGACACTTTGTACGTGGAGGTGTACGAGAGGAAAATAGGCGATGCAGCCATAGAAGCATTCTAAGAAAGTCGTCGACCGATAGCGAATGCGTTCAAATACGCGTCCCACGAACGTTTTCACCTTTCTGTCTTTATTTTTTTTACCTTTCAGCCTTAGAAAAAAATATTCAAACGAATTTTTTCGGTTTTTTTTCAAATTTACGAAGAGACGAATAGAATCGCAGGTTACGATCTCCCATAAAAAGTAAGATACAGATAAAAAAAGTTATTTTTGTACTTTGTACAAGGAGATGGTAGATCGATGGAAGTGGAGGCCGAGCAGCCATAGAAGAATTCTAAGGAAGTCATCGACCGATAGCGAATGCGTTCAAATACGCGTGCCACGGACATCTATACCTTTGGGCCTTTATTTCTCCAAAGACACGACGAACACTGTCGCCTTCAATATACCGCATAATTTCGTACATTCGTAAGAAGCTCGACACAGCTTTGGACAGGATAATTAAAATTTGCTTAAATTTACGAAGAAACGAATAAAATCGCAGGTTATAATTCTTCGTAAAATGGTGGCATACAGAAAATAATCAAAGAAATACGTCAAGAAATTCAAACATCGTTCGAAGCATTCAGTTTCGAGACGCGCTTTCCTCGAGGCTTCTTCGAGCCTCGCTCGTGAAATTCGCTCTTCTCTTCGATCTCGCGTGGATGCGACGGTTCTTATTGGCCTCGTCGAAGCGTCGCCGCGTTGCGAACGCAAGACGAGCTCTCGAGGGCGCGTAGAGGAAGTATCGAACCGCGACACCCTCGACTTTTCCGCTTGCACGGACTCCCCACGGTTTTTCTTCGCTTCTTCCTTGCCGGCCTCTGGTTTTCCCACTTTTCCTTTTTTCCTTTTCAATCTGCTCGAAAACGCCAGTCTTCCTTTTGGAATTACGAGTGGTGGAATTCGTACGCGTGACTCCGTCTCTTTTTTCTGTTTAATCTTCTTTCATTCTGTTTCGACGTTCACTTTCGACGAAAGGTGGCTCGAGAAATAAGAAATTTCGTTCGGAATCGAAGCGGGGAATTTCGACTACGGCTGTTTGGCTTGTGAAATGTTGACATGGAGTTTTGACATTTTTTCTGAATTAAACGTAAAAAGTCGCGTGGTCGCTGTTTCGAAACGCGCTTGTTACATTTATTACGCTTTACGTGGAGCAGTCACAGACGCGGACCATTTGTCTCAAAAAAAACACGCTTTTAATCCTGAAAATCGTGCTCGCAACGTGTCGCGAGCAATACCATCTTTCATGCTTCAAAAAATCGCGCGACCGAAACTAAACGACGCAGACACAATTCGTACAAATTTCCCAGATTATTCCGTGATTCTCGTGACCGAAACGATAAAGGCTCCGTGGTCGACAAAAATTCGTACATATCGTCGAATTTTCCGAACGAACTTCTACCGATTGGAGAATCCGTCAGACCCGAATTCTTTGAATCGCAACGAGAATTGATTTTTCTAATTCATACGTTACGCCTCTCGCGACTTTCCTTTCGATCGCCCGAGAACGCGCGAACGGAGGAGCAAGATGCAATTTTTCATATGCTCAAAATAATTCGATTCGTTTCGGAGATCAGCGAAAAATACTTGCTTCGAACTCATCGCCATCATCTTCGTGTTTATCTTTATTTTCACCTTTACCTTTACCTTCATCTTCGTCTCCATCTTCATCGTGACATTCATCTTCATCGTCATTTTTTCCGAGCCGAGACAGGGCGATGGAATCGCGTGAGAACCGCCTCGCCGTCGCTGTTTTCTTCTCGTCCCCTGCTCTCCTTTTCACTCTTTTCACTCCTCTTTCCCTTACGCTTCCTCCGATGGGTTCGAGGGTTCGAAAGCGTAGGGTCGCAGGGAGATAAACTAAATAAAGCATAACGACCCTAATTCCGACTATATGTATTGGAAAATGGCGCGTAGCTGTGGAAAGCAGTTACCGTGAATCCGATTAGATGCCGGCTCATTGACGAATTTAGGGTTTAAAACCCTCGTTATTGGCCCTTGGTACCGGTTGGTGTGTTACGCAGCGACGTGCACGAGCCGAAGACCCATCGATTCTTCTCTTTGCTACGCGATCGCGATCTCGGGGAATTTGAGATCGAGCTTGAACGACGCGGAAAAGATACGAGCTTGAATCACGGTGCAACCATTAGTTCGATTTATTCGATGATTAATTAAACGTATTCTCCGACGAGTTGTTCGCTCGTTTAATTTTCAAGATTGACCTAATTTTCACAGATCGACGAAGAATTATTTCGGTTAAGTTCGTTGCATAACGCTTGCGTTTTACTTAATTTAAATTCTATCGTACAAGTTATTAAATATTATACTGAATGGAAAGAAATCAAATTCGTGAAAATGTCTTTTATTAGATGCAGTTAGATCATCGAAGAGAAACCATTTTTGAATAATCACTCGTTGAAAATAATTTTTAGAGCCGTGACATATCAGATATTAAGTCGTCGTTTATTACTCAACCGATCAATGAATTTACTTCTCTCGCGTAAATCCAATAAGTCTGGCCAAAGCTTATTCGATTGATCTAGTGGCTTCCCAACGTGTTTCGTTACGAGCGACTTTAGTCGGCCGTGGTGCACGAAGAAAATACACGTACTCAAGGTGGCTGATACAGTCGGGTCACAACCCGAAAACCTGCCGACCGCTCGCCGACTCTCGCACCTCTTCTAGACATCCGGTGAAAGTTACGCGAGTTAACGATTCTTCACAATACGAGTCATTTCGCATTCGAAACGTTCGACAGAGAACATTTCGCATGATCTTTATTTGCATTTCCTATTGTTAGTTTCGAGTGCGCATCCTCGTTTCAAAAACTTAACATTCTTTGTTGCCTCTATCATATTGTACTTTTAATTGTGGCACCGTTTCATATTCCCTCGACGTTGCGACGAAGCGCAACTCTATTCGCGTGTGTTCGAGCACGATTCCAGCGACGTATCGACTACAGTTTACGTAATAAACGATAGCAACGCGCTACCTCAAACAATGTAACGTTTTATAGCCGCGTAGAAAAAATTATAAAGCGATAAAATGATAAAGAGTTAAAGGAACAAAATATAACGATTTCCGTTAACTTGCAGGCCAACGCAGTAGCCGTAATATTAACGACCCTAAAATCGTTCGAATTTTCGTATTCTTGCAAAATATTTCGAAAAATTCACCGACGTATCGACGAAGGACAGGCGTTTCGCCTACAGCTGAAAATTGAATTCTTCCATCTCGCTTCTTTTTTCCGCTTTCTTGACGCTTTCAGTCTCTCGCGCTTCGGCGTCGCGCGACGATTCGGCCAAAAAACTCCGAAGTAACAAAAAGGTGACGATATTTCAGCACGAGATGTCTCCGTGGCGCATAACCGAGCTGCACCAGGCTGCTGCACTCGGTGCACGTTGAATCGATATGCCAAGGAGGCGGTCTAGGTTGGACGGAGACAGAAGAGAGAGAGAGAGA
>JAITYT010000383.1:33515-43866 GCA_025433975.1 Liostenogaster flavolineata
GCCCTTAACGACAGTAAAACCGTCGAAGGAGGGGGGAAATAGGAGCGAGAGGGGCGAGAGGCCGCGAAGAGCATCATATCACGACGCGAAAGCGGCACGGGTGACACCACGCGCCTCGAATTCGACGTACACGCGCGTTGACTTTCGCACCTGATCCGAGGAGAATGGCGAGGTTCGTGAGAAGAGCGAGGTTCCCTGCCAAGAGGCGATACAGTAAGTGGACGCGTGTCACACCGGCGTATTCCTCGTGCTAACCATCTGTTATCCGTCGCTAGGCGGATCGATAACCACGTCCGTGACGCTCGTGTCGTACCTTAGTTCGCACGTTCCGCTGTTTCATCCGCGATAACGAGTTGCCTCGGTGCGTTACGCAGGAGTTTTCCTCCTTGCTGATCGATCCCCGGCCGCGGGCGGCTGCGTTGCTCCTCTTATCGCTCGAGATCGCCTTGTTATTAACGGTCGTTGCGACCATATCGGAATCCGCGGCGCTTATCGCACAGCGACGCCTCGCCCTCCTCCATAGAAGATACGCTACCTACGCGCTACTTCCCATCTCTCGAGGTGGATCCTCGTCCGATCGTCGTTGTCCATTTTTCCCTCTTCGCCATAATTATTTTAATAATGATAATAACGACGACGATAATAATAACGATGATGTTGTGACAGTATTTGCAATGGTCGCTAATCGATAACTAGGAATTTACGCGAATGGACGTGTTAAGAGGGATTCGTTAGGGTGGAGTGGAAGGAAGAGTTCCTTCTTGGAAAAGAGAAATAATTTTTCGATGTTCGTAGCTCCATGCGATGCGATTCTTTTTCTGCCTTTTTTTGGGGGGCCGAAGGATCGAACAGCGACGAAAAATCGGTAATCGTCGCCGATCGTCTTGACGGTGACAACGCGTGGCTTCTCGGCTTGAATCGAGTCGTAGAAATCATTGAGACCGTTGCTGTAGAACTTGTCGATCAGGAGGCACGAAAAAATATCGTGAAAAAGTGAAAAGGCTTCTTCATGGAGGCAGAAGAGCAAAAGCTCGACGTTGAAAATTTCAAAGTCCGTCGAGTCTCGAATTTCTTTGTCCGGAGACCAACGAACCTCGGTGCGACCGGAAACGTTCTCCGAATCGCGAACACGCTCCCAACGGCAGAGAAACGTTTCGCCTCTGTCGGAAAGCGCATCAAGCTGACGCGGTAAAAATCTTTGCTTTCAGGTAAATCTCCGTTCTTCCCGAGTCTCGAGGAACAAAGCGGTACGCTGCTAGAGGATCCAAATGCGCCGAGTCAATTGGAGGGCGTGGGCGTCAGCGTCGGCGTCGGTGTTGGCGTCGGCGTGGGCGTCGGCGTCGGCGGTGGCATAACAACGTCACAAGCGGCGCCCCTCTCCTCGCCGAGTCGCAGCAGTCCTCACAGCCAGGGTAGCGAAACCGGAGAGCGTTTCTCCAGGAAAGTCTTCGTCGGTGGATTACCGCCGGACATCGATGAAGGTAAACTCATGCTACTTCGTCGTCTTAGGGAATCTAAGCGCGAACCGAGCCTGTCGATGCAAGTCGAAGAACCTAATGGAAGTTGTCTGTTTGCTCTTTGTCGTTCGGAAAGTAATTTCGTTTTTTTCTCAACAGTTTTTTTTTAAAAACGACGTAAAGAACAACGTTTTTCATTAAAAAAAAACGATCGAAAATGGCTTCGCCGTAATAGTCGGAAAAATATAGTGGTTTTGAGGTTAACCGAGACTCGAAGCGTGCTACAAGAAGAGATAGCTCAAGGGGAAGATGTCTTTATTTCGCGTGATTTTTAACCCTTTCGATACGAGTGCCGAATGTATGGACGCCGGCTATAGCCAGCGGCATCGCGAGCTAATTTATTCATAGCAGCTCCTCCCGTACGCTTTTTGGCGCGGGGTCCCGTTCACGGGCAACACACAATGGATTAAAGTTATTTTGAACTATTTCCGCAGTCATTAGTCGCGTAAAATGTATTTGTGATACATTTAGATACAAAGTTAACGCAAGGAATTCCAATGTATTATCACCTACGATAATTTAACGAGTTTCGTTGATTCGTCGTTCGCGTAACGCGACTAATCGATTTAAAAATAAAGGAAGACGCTTCTTAAATTTATCGTTCTTTCGACAGATGAAATCACGGCCAGCTTTCGTCGTTTCGGACCATTGGTCGTTGACTGGCCACACAAGGCAGAGAGCAAGTCTTACTTCCCACCGAAGGGTTACGCCTTTCTGCTTTTCCAGGTACGTCCGATTTGTCCCGTAACCAGTTCAACGTTTTAAAATCGTATCGTCGACGTAACGCAATACCACTAGGATTGCCACACGTCCGGTTATAAACCGGACAGTCCTCCTTTCTTTTCTAACAACGGCCGCGCTCCTTCGCTTTTAAGCCGGATACATTCTTGTTGTTATTATCGCGTTGTTATCTTACTACGCACACATAAATCTGGAATTCTATTCTGCTATTCCAGTTAAGTCCAGATAACCCAGCTACGACGATAGGAACGTCGTAACGTCGTAACCTTGCTAACAAGACACAGCCATTTGTATTTTGAGAACACATCGACGTTAATGCGCGCGCGACGTTAAGTCGTATCTTCCGATTTGAAGATCGCATCGGCCAATTTAATTTGACGACTTATCGTTACGAAGGAGTCGAATTAAAATACTTTTTCTCTGAAGTATCGGGCTAACTACGATTATAATATCCTGCTCTCGTACGACGAAGGGAATCCTCAGAATCTGGCATTTGCATTTTCAGGACGAGGGTTCGGTGCAGCAATTAATAGACGCGTGCATTCAGGACGAGGACAAATTGTATCTGTGTGTAAGCTCGCCCACGATCAAGGATAAACCAGTACAGATCCGACCGTGGCGATTGAGCGACGCTGACTTCGTCTTGGACGCTTCCATGCCGTTGGATCCGCGAAAGACGGTCTTCGTCGGCGGTGTGCCACGGCCGCTGAAGGCGGCCGAGCTCGCCATGATCATGGACCGACTTTACGGTGGCGTTTGCTACGCCGGTATCGACACCGATCCCGAGCTCAAGTATCCAAAGGGAGCCGGCAGAGTAGCTTTCAGTAATCAGCAAAGTTATATAGCCGCTATTTCTGCCAGATTCGTGCAACTGCAGCACGGTGACATCGACAAGAGGGTAAGTTCGTCCTCCTTGGCCAAACGAACCATCCACGATCTTCTTTTTCTCGATGCCGATGGATTGGCAATTGTTTCACGAACGAAATGGTCGAGCACGAGACTCGCGTGCTAACGCGATCGATAATTTCTTCTCCTTCTTAACGTCGACAGGTCGAAGTTAAACCGTACGTTCTGGACGATCAAATGTGCGACGAGTGTCAAGGTCAATGCTGCGGCGGCAAATTCGCTCCCTTCTTCTGCGCTAACGTCACTTGCTTACAGGTAACGATCATCCTTTAAATTCTATCTTTCGCACGATTCTAATTTAAGCTCTCTTCCTTCGCACCTATGGACGAACTCGTGACAAAATAAAATTCTTACGTAAGATCCGTAGAAGCGATCGTTGAGCACGATTACGTTTCTTATAATTGCGCGTACCGATTCCGATGGCACGGTAGAGAAACGAGGATCGAGTGTATCGAGACAATTCGCGTAATCACGACGTTACTTAACGAATCGAGGTCAGAACTTTGTCAAATTAATTTATTTGTCTCAATTTATACGTATACGTTATTCGTATTTTTTGCGACGAATGTTACATTATTTTTTATCGTTGTACAGTATCGCGTTTCTCGTACGATCGACGTGCAACGGATTCGGCATGCTCGACGCTCGATCGCACTGTCATTCTTACTTTCTTTCTGTGCAGTACTACTGTGAGCACTGTTGGGCAACGATTCACTCTCGGCCAGGCCGGGAGTTCCACAAACCATTGGTGAAGGAAGGCGCGGATCGGCCTCGGGCCGTGCCTTTCCGTTGGTGTTAACCCCAGCTGCGTTGTCCCTAATTGTCTCGCAGCCCTAGCTAATTAACTACCACTTCTACGAGCACCCCCTTCCCACTCCTCCAAGTGTCCTATCCCCTGACCCAATCCATTTCACCCTTATTACTTACCTAAAACAAGAACAACCACTACAACTACCACTACTACTACTACTACTACTGATACCGATACTACCAACAACCATCACCACCACTACCACCACCACCACCACCACCACCACCATCATCACTACAACCACAATTACTATTACTACTGCTATTACCACTACAACAGCAACTACAAACCACCACAACCACTACTACCACCGACACTCGATCGTCACTATTACCACTATTCTGCTCACTATTGTTACTATTACTACTATTACTGCTATTACTATTACTACTACTACAACAATTACTACTACTACTACTATTATTACTACTATTACTACTACCACCACTACTGCTACTATCACTACTACTACTACTACTACTACTACTCCACTACTACTACTATTACCACTACCACCACCACAACTTAACACTACTCCAATGCTATTACAACCACTACCGAAGAAGATACCACCTGCTGCCGTCTGTTGACCGATGCCTCTCGATGTCGCTTCCGATCACCGACCTCGTAGAAACCCGCGATCTACGACGGGAGTCACGTCGAGGGAATCCTCGTCGTTAAATGGAGCAAGAACGCGAGCCAA
Organism: Liostenogaster flavolineata; assembly: GCA_025433975.1. Lineage (NCBI taxonomy): Eukaryota > Metazoa > Arthropoda > Insecta > Hymenoptera > Vespidae > Liostenogaster > Liostenogaster flavolineata. The sequence goes on from JAITYT010000383.1 coordinate 38,194, forward strand.
TGTCGATTAACCGCTCGTCGGATGCAGGAAGTAGTAGCGAAGAAAAGGGAGGAGGGAAGAAGAGGAAGAAAAAAGAAACGGCAGCAGCAGCAGCAACAACAGCAACAGCAACAGCAACAGCGGCGGCGGCGACAATGACGACAACGACGATGACGACGATGACGACAACGACGATAACGACGATTACGACGACGTTAGAAGCTTCTCGGACGCGTCACGATGATGTCGTGGTACACCGTGGGAAAGAAAGAGTCCAGCCCATCGAGACATTCAGGATCGAGGAAAGGAGAGAGAGAGTGAGAGAGAGAGAGAGAGAGAGGAGAGAACGGACACTAGCTGTTTTTTCCCCCGCCCCTCAATATATCGATAGTTCAATACGTATAATCCATCTGTCGCTGTAAAATGCATTCTTGTTCTAACAGAGGATCGAGTATCTTAGTTACCGCTTCGTGGAAGGGGCCGCGCGTGTGTCTGTCTGTACAATGATATGTGTATGGCGTGCCTGCGTGTGTGCTACTGCTGCCTGCGCGTGTGTACGCATGCGTGTACGTATTGTGTACGCGTTTTGAACGTTTTATTAACGTCGCGACGACGACGGTTGAGGCGTGCGTGCGCGCGCGCGCACGACCATCCGTTCCCGCGGGATCGCGAAGACGAACGAATTCGCAGTTGCGAGCGCGCCTTACGGGAGAATGAAGTTTTAAGATTACGTTACGCGTAGGCGCGCGATTTGCGTCGTCCGTGCATTTCGGTTCGCCTCTTTCGAGTTCGACCCTATAAAACGTAAGGTCTTTCTCCTCCTTTCGACCGTCGATCGCTTTAGCGTCCTAGGTAGTAGCACGTAATCGAGAGAGACCGGTTCGTTCCCGGAGAGAGAGAAATCGTTACGGATCTCGAGAGCGAAGGGGAGGAGAAAATGATGAACAAAAAGCGTGACAGTGACGGTGGGTGGGTGGGAGGCAAGACGCAAACGACGAGTACCTGATCGATTTGTCGTAGATGAAACGTCACGACGGTAAGAGAGACGGAACGTAAGAAAGGAGGAGAAAGGATGGTAAGGAAGGAACGCGCGATGACGCGTACGATCTTACGAACCGGAAGGCGACGTTTACAACCGGGACGTAGCAATGGCGGAAGAGAACGACAGTGGGGTATACGAAGTCGGGAGGCGAGCCGTTCGTAATTGAATGTTAAATCGATAATGGAAAAAAGCCACGCTTCAAACCGCTGTGTATTAGATAATTCTCCGTAACACACAGTTTATATAGATCTTAAGGACTTAGGTGCGTTTGTATACACATGTATACATATATACATATATGTATATATTATATATATGAGTATGTGTGTATATATATATATGTGCGTGCGCGTGCGTATACCTGGGTGTATGCATTTACGTGCATACGCGTGTACACGTACGTATGTGTATATATATATATGCATATATACATGTATATATATGTATGTATATATTTAAAGATTTCTCGTGCGGACCGCGATCGCGACCACGCTCGTAGGGGATACACACTTGAAAAGGTGATTTTTTTACCAATTAACTTATTGGAGCGCGTCAGAGGACGAGTGTGTGCGCGTGCTCGAGCGTGCGTGCTTGTGTTGCCTGAGAGAGACAGAGAGAGAGAGAGAGAGAGAGAGAGAGAGAGAGAGAGAGGAAAGGAGCGAAAAAGTCGAAACGAACGCGTGAAAATGTTGGAAAGCGAGAAAGGACGAGCGACAGAGAGGGAGTGCGTGCGCATGTATGTATGTATGTCCGTTGTGTTCGTACGCGTGTACGTGTCGCAAAGTGTAGGGAAGAATTCGTGAGCACGGAAAGTCGTACGCGGTACGACAAAACGATAGTAGGAAATTAAGGGAGAAGGCAAGGACCGAATAGTTCAATTTAGCAGCGTTCGTAAGATCGACCCGAGGACAACGCGTTCGTTCGATCTCGCGGAAAGTATAAGAGAAAGTAAAGAAGGAATAAAAAATCGCAGTCCATCGAGTCTTCGTCTAGATCAGCGCACGATCGGTCTATCCTTCAACGTCGAAGGGTTTCTCTAATTTTTGTCCAATTTTACTTCGGCGTTCGACTCGCTGGATGCTCGATGAAGGTGTCGTCGTCGTCGTCGTCGTCGTTGTCCACAAAAAAAAGAAAGAGAAAAAAAAGACGAAGTTACCCGATGATAAGAAACATCGCGAGGATCGGCTACTTGATCGGCGCGATCGTGGACGCGAAAAATTCGATCGAGTCTCGCCCGAGGACGATCATCGGACGAAGAGACGGCCCTGATCGGGATCGAGCGAACGTGGAGTCTCTCGCGGCGAAAACGCGTAACTCGAAGGTCGTCCCTCGCGCGATCCACGGAAGCAAGCGGTTCTCCTGGTCGTTCTTGGCCGCCTGGAGGGTACCTCGAGGTCGTCGAGCGACGCGGGAGAAGCTGTCGTCCGTTTACGAACGCGAGGTCTCGATCGAAAGCGCATGGAGATTCTCTTTTTCTCTCTCTTTCTCTCCCTCTCGCATACAAACGCGCGCGCGCGCGTACCGTTTCTGTCTTCTTTTTCTTCTTCTCCTCTTTCGCGAAGGTTCCATTAGATTTCTATCTTCGATATTCTATTAGTATCCTAGAGGCAATCGACCCGGCGTCGTTCTTCAGAAGCGGAAAACGTTTTTCGATAGATAATCGAATGGACGCGCTCGATTGGCCGTAGTTGGAATCTCACAGACGTTCGATCGGGACTCGCCTAAGCATCGAGCGAACTCGTCTTAGTCCTCCAAACGATTGGTAGCTTACGTTTCGTATCTCTGTAACGAATAATCGCCTCTACGGACTCCATCGTGGCTTCTCTTCCCTCCCCTTAGTTTCTCCCTCTTCCTTCCTTTTCTTTCTTCCCCTTTCATCGTTGGAGTTACGCGATCGTGGTGTCCCTTCGAGATCGTTCGCCCCCTATCCAGCCGCCATTTTTAAAAACTTCGGATTTAAGAGAGCGAGAGAAAGAGAGCGCGCGAGAGGGGAAAGTAGGGCACCGGGGAGAGAAAAAGTTGAACGACTCCACCAAGGCAGGATGATTTTACCTCTCTTAAAGTCAAAGGTCGCACGGCGAAGCGCGTCTTGGAATTAGTATGCGACGCTGTGCGCGCCGCTTCGTAGACGGATAATTCTTGTACGTAGTAACCGCTCGAAAAACATGCAAGTTGCGTAGTTAACCCGGCGCGATGAGCCTCTTGCGAGATACTTCTTGGTTACGCGGACGCGAAGGAAGACGAGAAAACGGAAACGCGCGTCTCTCACCGACACACACACACACACACAGAACCCACGCGCAGCCATACACGTATATACGACACCGGACTGCGCCATTACCGAATTTTTTGCAAGGAATAAAACCAATCGTAGACGACGATTTCGACGAAAGGGGAAGGAGCCGAAAAGCGATCGAGCAACGGCACCAACGATAGCGGATACGATTATATCGATGAACTTTCGAACGAAATAGAAAGAGCACAAGACGATGATGAACGTGGAAGGGGGAACGGGACGAAAAGTAATCTCCACATCTATATATATACATATATATTTATTTTTTTGGTACTCCTTTTTGTATATACTTGTCGCCGTAGATTAGGTGACGTTTAGGGCGCCGCCACACTCTTTAAAACTTCGTGGGGACGATGGTAGAATGGAAGGAGGCGCCGGGAGTTCGCGGCGCGTCATCGATTTACGATAAATGCGACGATTACGAGAGCACGACTCGCCGTACGATTCGTCGAACGCGAATCGTCGCCGATAATAGCGCGATTTTGCCCCGATGAAATGGAACGACCGACCGATCGATCGTTCGTTCGTTCGTTCGTTCGTTCGTTTCTTCATCTATCCGTCTGTCCGTCTGTCTGTCCGTCGACAATTGTGATAAACGGACGAGAAGGGAAGCGCCGGACTGTGATCGCGCGCCCGACCTCGATCCAAGTAGAAAAAAAACGAGGAAGAGACGGAATCGGTAGAGAACAATTAGAGAGACATCGCGGACGACACGGACGACCATGAAAATAAATGAACGAAAAGACCGAAAGGATAAGAAGCGTGAGGACCGAACGAAGAAGAAGAGGGGCGCGAAGGATCCTTCGGACGTTAGCTCGCCCAGGGTCGTGCAAGATAACCAAATGCAACGCTTTGGGTGCAACTCACGCCCATTGAATTTTTCAATCCGTTCCTACGCGAATGATACCGAGGGACGATTTATTGACAATGCCGAACAAATTCGACCAGCTGGAAGATTTCGAAGGATTCGAGGGACGATTTTAGGATGTCCGTGTAAGAAGGAAACTTTAGAGGCAGCGTCGAGTAGATGGGCCAGGAGAGCATCGAAGAGAGAAAGAGAGAAAATGGCACGTTGCCGGGGAGCGAGACGAACGAACGAACGTTAGTTAGTGCAATTTTACACACCCACCCACACACACACACACACACACACACACACACACTCTCGCGCGCGTGTCTCTCGAGTGAGCGACGATGGAGAGGGACGAGGAGGGGGAGGATAGATCGGGTCGATAGGTAGGAGAGGGATAAAGAAAGAAAAACGAGGATTCTCGAGGACACCGAGTATCGCGCTGGTTAACTTTACGAATGCATACATGCACGCGCGCGCGCGCACGAACCCGGTACGGCTCGTTTGCTGCCCAGGATCGTACCTATTAGGCGAAAATTCTTCGAATCCATCGGTACGAGCGGTGAACCGAACGCCTCGTCGATGCGATCCTTCGAATGCGCGCGTGTCTACGCAAATACACACGAATACACACGACCACGAACACCGAAATACAGAAGAACCGTAAGGAAGGACACTAAATCTCTAATCGATCGATATAATGGTAGTGAAACTTATCTAGGTACCAATTTACCTAAATCAATTGATAATTAAAAAAAAGTATATATATATATGTATCTATATATGTGTATGTATGGCATACGTATACGCGCGTGCATCGACACGCGTATACGTATGTATGATATACATAATACATATATATGTGTGTGTGTATATATATATTATATATATAGAGAATAGTATTGTTCCAATACTCGACGACGCGCGAGACAGATTTTTCTAGACAAATTTTTCTAATGTTTAAAAAAACGTGTTGGCCGACTGGCGTGCGTGGCGCGACTAACCGAGGACCGCTCGAATTCGACGATCGTAGCGCGCCATTATTTAATCCCACGCACGTACTCTAGTTCATGTCCCATCTCGTTCACGAGAGAAATTCGTAAAGAAACGGCGCGATCGATCTCTTTGATCTTCGAGATACGCCGAAAACCGCGATGGATTTTCCTAGGTGAATTTTTCTAAGGTACGCTTTTCCTGTCCCATCCCCCGCCTGCCATCCCTCTTTCGCCTATCCGCTCCAGCCGGCATCCCGATCGAATTCCTGGCGACGTCGACACTCGCGATAGCCACCGTAGCTAAATTCGTCTAGCTGGACTTGCGCGCGACCCTCTAGCTTCGCCACCGCTCGCGCTGACCCGCCGTCGAGACTCGACTCCATTCCATTCCGGGGAAGAAGGAGAACGGAACGGGCCGAACGTCGGGGCTGGCAAGACTCGCAAGACGCCGAGACTGGACCGATCATTCGTAGGAAACATATCACACGCGCGGAATGTGCTCGCTTGATGG
>JAITYT010000383.1:66523-80307 GCA_025433975.1 Liostenogaster flavolineata
TTTTATCACACGATAATTCGCTCGATCTTCTTTATCGAAGATCACCTGTCCTCGTTACACGATGCCCCGAAATAATACATCGATTCACGTAAAGCGATCCACGTTTTCCTTTTTCGTGGAGCGTATGCGTTCCTTCGCGTGTTCGCACACGACGCCACTGTGTGTCTTTTTCGGTGGGTCTTCACGTTGAATCTAGAGAGAGACACCGCGCACCTCCCCGCCAACCGCGAATATATGTGGAAAGGCGTTAAAACAATTGAACAAACAAAAGTACGAGTATTCCTTAGCTTTTATTTCCAGCAGCATAAACGCGCGAGTCACGATACGATTAAACTTTCGACACGACCGACGACGATGAATCTCTGCAGATTGCGGTCCGTGCTCTCGGCGCGCATTACGTTCTATCTTTCTCGCTCTCACGCATTCCCTTTTATTCTCTAATGCACTTTTCCTAAATACAAGTGTTCCTTCACTTTTCCCGTGCTCAGTCGGACACTCCCTCCTCCTCCCTCTAGTCTTCGTCGTTCTCGTCGTCGTCTTCATCTTCTTATTACCACAAATGCGAGAGATGAGACCGCGTACGATCACTTGTGACCTCGCTGAGCGAGAAAATACTCGATCTGCTGCAAACAAAGCAATTGCTGCACCAAGCTCTGCAACGGATCCTGGCCTTGAGTTTGACTTTGCTGTCCCTGTTGAAGTGGCTGCGTCAAGCCTCCACCAGTAGGCTGAGCAGAGGGAGGCAGCATCGTGCCCGGACCCGACTGCTCGGCCAATAATTGTCGCTGAAGTTGCTGAGCCTGGTAATGAGCCACCGCTACCAATTCCGAAGACTCCATCCCCATGGAGACCGCGGCTGCGGCAGCGGCGGCGTGTCCTAATTGGGCGTGCTGTTCCGGATGGCTCGATAAGCCAGACTGACAGGTCATTGGAAGTACGCCGAGATGCGACAACCGAGTGGCCGAAGAGCCAGATGCGGCCAGGTAGGCGGAGGGGAGGTTTGGATTCTCGCCCCGCTAGGGAGCCACGTTCTTGGGCCTGCGCCCCCGTCGCCCTCTGGTGGGAGGGCGCGGGGACTCCTGGCCTCACTGGCTCACCGCGGGGCTTTTCTTGTCTTGCTGCTGCTGGCCAGCATCCTGCGATCCCTGAACTCCCGTAGCAGCACCTCCTTGCGAACCCTGGACTCCCTGTAACACGTCGCACGGGATGCTCCGTTATAACCTCGTTCCTTACTAACCTCTGATGTCTTCGACTTCCTCATCTCAGAGTGGAAGGCGCTTTGTTCCACTAGGCCTACTCTCTAGCATCTCTATATCGGAGTCAAGAAGACAATTCCGTGTAGTACCAGACACGACATCTCATCGATAAAATGCTATATGTTTTTAAGAAAGCATTACCTGACTACCGGGTCCTCCTTGTGGAGGACCTGGACCAGGGCCGCGATCCGGTGGCCAGGAGTTCCCTGGTGTCGGTTCCGAATGAAATTGATGAGGATGCGGAGGTGGCCCTCCCGTTGTGTCGTGACTATGAGGATCCAGACTATTAGCAGCATCATACTGCGTGTTCTCTAACCTTGTGATTAGTCTTTCATCCTCGTCGCCAAATTCGCCGCCCATTAGGGACGGTTCACCCACGACCATTACGTCCTTAAAAATTAAATAACGATCGTCATCGTATTCTTTTCTTTTCTTTTTTTCGTACATCATTCGGTAGGATGATCGTCGGCGCTTACCTGCGAGGCCAAGGAAAAATTCGGTCCTGGCGATCTCTTTTTACTTGGCGCAGGAGGAGCATTGTTTCCAGGCCCGGACGTACTACCCTTTCGCTTTCTTCTTTTACTAGCCGGCCTCTGGGATTCTGAAAAAAAAATCGACGTAAATTCTACCGATCGATCGTCGTACCCAATGGCATTAGCCATGTACGAACGCACTAGTAAACCTAAGATCGCTACCCAGCTGTGGACCTTTCTCGTTATCAAAGGTCTCTGACACACACAAGCATGCATGCATCGATAGACAAACAAATACGTTTTACGACGTACATTTCTTCTCAAGCAAGCTACTTATGTTCTTGTAGTCTTCACGATCTTTACAGAGAAACACGCTTAGTATGAAATTACTAAATGTCGCGTATACTTGATTCCACGGCTTCGTCGACCTTGAAGGGATATGCGTATGCCCATAAATGCCGCGAAGCGAAATCACAAGTGGAACAGGAAATGCGGTTTGAGCGTACGCACGATAAGGACCGACGATAAGACGATTTAAAGGTATTTCAGGCCTCGAAGCACGCAATCGTAAGCGATTGGAACTCTATCGCGAGTTAACGACGTATCCTTCTTTGTCGTGTGTAATTTTGGAAAAGAAGAAAAAATAATTTTTTATGGGAACACGGTGCTTGCAAAGCTTACGAATCCGAATACTACGTAAATTTCGAACGTTTGCCAACTTCGATTTTAGAGACACGGGCACGGTTTACGTTGCACTGTTCGATGAAAAACGCTTCTACGTTAAAAAATGGCGTAAAACGAATAGATGGTTGAATGTCGAGTCGAAACGATCTAGCCGTCCAGCTTACGGAGAAGATAAGAAAGGAAGAAAAGGGAACGACAAGGATAGAAGGTGAAGGTTCGAACGTCGAAGAGCCACTGGAATCAAGAACAATAACGATGTCATACAGTAACGACAATCAAGGACGACGTCATTGCGTCGCCATTCGATTTAGAAAATGTCTTGTGGTAGTCCGGCCGTCCGTTTGGCTCCACTGGCTGGTGCTTCTCATGTAAAGCAACTGTTCGTCTACCTCTCTTACCCGGCGGGGCAACCATCCTCTGCCATTTCTGGAACAAGGTCGTTTTCAGGCAATCGCGCGGTGACAACGCGTACGCCTTGTGCCTCGACATTAGCTCCTGCATCGGCTCCAAGATCACGCATAACTGCAAGGAAGAAAAATCGTCTATTATCAGCACCGATCGAACGCATCTTCGCGAATCGTTAAAACACAGAAGCTACGTGGTAACTCGAACCCCGTCACGAAACTCGCGCCCTTATCGTATCTCGTCAGATAAAAATGTAATTCATGCAACATCGCTTTGATAATTCGTTTACAACGTTGTTAATTATCGTTGTCACTGATAATCGATAAACCAAATAGATCACGACTCTATGAAGTAAGCGTCGACGAAGCGTCGGCTGATTATAACGCGGAAGCAGCCACCAGAAACGAAAGATTCGACTCGATCGCGTAGAATTTTCAAAATAGGCCTGAAGTCCAGGCGAAGACCGAGCGACTTTCTAGCGAAGACAAGACGAACGTTTCGTCGGACACGAAATAATGATACGGTCGGATGTGTGAGCGCGCGAGCGCGCGCGCGGTGAAAGCGCTTCCGTGCGCGGAAAGAAGGTGGATCGTAACCCGGATACTTGGCGTACTTTCCCGAAGCAGCCGGTGCCCCCCGGGGCCATCGTCGTCGTCGTCGTCGTCGTCGACGCTAACGTCAAGAATCACCGATCGATCTATCGTTAAGAGACGATCACTCACCCTAAGATAGTTCAAGGTGGAATTGGTGATACCCTGTCTCGTAATATTCTTACTAAGCTGCTCGAGCACCGTAGGATCTTGCTGCATTCCAACTACCGATCTTGGCACGAGTTCTCGATGCGTCCTCACCGACATATGCCACGACTTTATCCTCATGAGGTCGTCAAAGGTGAACTCCAATATTAACCTACCCTCTGTACACACCTGCGGAAAGATATTCTAATTACGTCGGCGCTCGTCTGTTTTCTTGGGTTCCTTTTAACGTCGTGTCTAGGGCCACGGTGGTGGCCGTGTTTCTTGTATGAGAATTTTTGAATCAACGAATCGGCGGTGATATTAATTTTATCTTTATTTAATCCGTATCGTTAAGCTCGCGTAAGGTTTTGAACACTAATAATTTGAAATGCTTCTAAACTCTCGCGATGGAATTACAAGAACTTAGAGATTGAAAATGACACGAATAAAATCAATCTTGATTTAACGAAGAATTCGTCTTACCTTCGTGAACATCGGTTTTCCATGATGCGTGACCATGACACAATGATCACAGTCTAGTGTTATACTGGTGTTGTGAAAAGATTCCTTCGGGTGCTTCATAGTATAGTAAAGTTCCGTCACTCCGCCCTCGAATATCGAGCGGAAGTACCTAGGTATTAACGTTCTTCCTATCGCTGAAAAGACAAAGAGGACGACTGTTATTCATCGATGCTAAAATGATTTGCGCTTCCTTTTCATCGATTACATTGTTTTCTATTTACCCTTTTTCCATACGCATACGTGAGAGATGGTAGGCTAGATCAGAAGCATTGATAATTGATAACCGTATCAATCCCAATGACAACAAACTGTACACATATACCCGCATCATGCGTGTAAAGAGCAAATAGAGAAGGAATGTATCAATTTCGTGCTTGAAAAAGTTGTTTCTTCGTACATCGACGATCGACGTCAGTTTCGAAAAGAAGAAATAATAGAATACTAACTATATCTCTTCGGTCCGTCTTCCAGACAGAAGGTAAGAGTGAGAGTGGCATCGTCCTCGAAGAATTCGGTTGCGAACGCATCCCACCACGTGTTGTCGCTTTCCTGAAAGATGAAATTCGAATGTTAGTACGTTATTAAATCAATTAATCGTATTATTAAATTATCAAAAGTATTAAAATATCGTACTACAACGATGTCCATAGTACGAAAATTCGTCGATTTCATTTTACGCACTTTTGCATGTAAGCTGCGCATGACAATAAAGCCAAACGCTTGCAGTATCATAGCTAAAAATTCTTCGACTTTTCGAAAGCCTCGAAAGTCTCTTTCCAAATCTAAAGGATTACACGATTTAACAATTCCCAGTACTCCCGGAGTATTAGAACGAATAAATTTAACGCGTATATGAGAAGACGTACGACCCAGATCGACCCCTTCTCCATACCAGGCTCGATCGAAGGAGCTGCTTCAGCGACAAAAAACCAACGATATAGAAATACGATAACAAAAGTATCTCGAGGACATCGCGACGGCATCGAAAATTGCTCGAATCTTGATAATTCGCGAAATTCATCTTCATCGTCGAACTTCGAAAATCATCGACGCGGTGACAAGATGGAGAACGGATAGACTAAACTGGAGCAATCGAGTAGGGATAGAAGGAACGGGGCACGCGAGAGAAGTACGAAACGCGGAAACGCGGAAGGTGGTGACCAAACGAAGAAGGCCCGTAGGGTCTCGAACGGAAGGACGGGGAAAGAGGAACGCAGAAAGGGGCAGGAAGGGGTCCGTACTCAGCCGCTGAATAACGCATGACTGTCTGGCTTGAAATTATAGCATTCCGTACCCCCTCCCCCCCCCACTCCCCCACCCAGCCACACTTCCTCCCTCTCTGCATCGTTCCAAGAGGAACTACCCCTTGGCTCCGTTCACCGCGCTTTCATTCAATTATGCATCCCGCGCCCTACTCCTCCACCTCTTCTGCAATCCCACCCATACTTCCTCACCACCTTCCACCCTTTCACCCACCCCTAACTAACACTTATTATTTTCTCGCGCGTGGATGGCCGGTGTCTCGTCTTGATCTCTCTTGTTTTTTGTTTGAACGAAATAAATCGTCCAACCGATCGCTCGTCGATCTAAAACATGGAGTGCCAGAAGGACCTCGGACGATCGACGACGACCGACTTTCCCTCGGCTAGAATCGATCGTTCGTGATCTCAAGGACGAATCAAAAGGATTACCCCCGTCCGAAGGTGGTTGGTTGGCCGGCTCTTCGTGATGCGAACCATGTCAACCGGTATTCGAGTGCTCGACTCGACGTCATCTCGATGAAAATTGGAACACGAGTCGCGTCGCGATTCTTCGTCGCTCGAAATATTTCTACTCGAAAGAATCACAGGATACGCATTAATAACGACTCGATGGCTCAACGTCGTTATGCGAGAATGAGCGCGGAACGTGAAAGCGTGGCAGATGTCGATAAAGTGTCGATGTCAATGCAACAGCTCCAATTTTTCTTGTTAACGTAATGCACCTCGCGATAGACGAAACGCAATTTGTAGGTTACGTTCAGTGGGCGAAAGACGGACGCTATTTTCTTTCATTTCGCAAAGATGCGCCGCGCGAGCGTCGGCCAAGTGTTTTTACTAATCGCTTTCTTCCTCGTTTTCTATCGTTCGTAATTGCGTTTACGAGCCACGAAGTTCGCAAATCGCGATCGTAAAGCGTTGTTTTCTTATTGGAACGGTCTCGCGAAAATAATTACCCAAAGCGACCATCAACTTCATTACGCCCGACACGGCTTACATCGCATGGTAATCCTTGAATCTCAAAGAAGCAACGAGAAGGACGATTCTTCCTTCGATCGTAGGTTCGATCAATCTCGAGATATCCGATTCGCTTTTCGCGAATTTAAAACGCCATCTACGTAAAACATCGAAAGAGAAATAACGATGTAAAAAATCGAGCTATTATGTTACTCTATTTTAGTTTGACGGATCAAAGCATATCGATATTCTTGAACATCAATTAGATATTTTATAGACTTGAAATATCAATTATGAGCACGCAATAATAACTGATGTACGACTTAATTACAAATATGATCAATGTACTACGAATGCAATAAATTCTTTCGATTATTACAATGTGAAAAATGTTTTAAAGTTATTTTTACGAGATTAACGATTTATCTTCGAAAAGAATATTCCTATGATGACGATAACCGATATTTAGACTTCTTCAAAAAATATCTAAAGAATGACCTTCGGCTGTATTGGTAACTGGACCACTCGATTTCATTCGTCTCGTCTTATAAATTCGCCAACTTTTTCTACGATATCTTGCATCGTTACCAACAAAGAAAGATCGAAATAAGCAGAAAGTTTAAAAGGTACCGTAGGTCGTAGAAATTCCAAGCGACGGATGTCATCGCTTTTTGATCGATCGTCGCGCTTGGTCTACCGCCGGACGAGAGGCGATCGCGTTCTCGCATGGAACGCACAGGAAGAACGTCTTGAATGACCACTGTTATCCTGTGGCGCGGCTTCTATCGTTCGTAGGAGCAAGAGAAAAAATAGAAACGAAAGTACAGCGACGACAGTCGGGTTCATCGAAATAACGAGAACAAGAACGACGATAGACCGAATGCCGCAGACAAGAAGGACGACTTCGGGCTAGCTAGCTAAGCTAAGGTAGGATGACTAGGAAAAGGTACGATGAGGATGACGACATCAATGATGGGAACGATAAGGCCGATCTGACAAAGACTGACGATGCGAATGAAGAAGAGGCTAAAGCCAACAACGACTAATGCAGCGACAGACGAGCAACCGTGAGGATGATCAAGAAAACGACTGTGAGTATGATCAGAAAAGGAACTGCGAATATAATCGGAAAAGTGACTGTGAGAATTAACAGATAAGTAGCTACAAAGGATGAACAAGAATACGGCTGTGAGGATGATCAGAAAAGAAACTGCGAGAACGATCAAGCAAGCGATTGTGAGAATTATCAGACGAACAACTGTGAGGATGATGAAGAAAAGAAGCTGCGAGAGAATTATCAGACGAACCATTGTAAGAATGATCAAAAAAACGACTGGGAGGATGATCAACAAAACGATGCAACGTGAGGGAAAACGGCGCGAGTGTGCGACGATCGCCTGGAATCCGCTTCAAATCCAAAGCGGACAATCGAGCTTCTCCTCCCTGGTCTCGAGCGGCAGCCTCGCTCGTGCGCGCTTGCCGAAGATTTATTTCGGACGTAAGTCGGCTGCCAAATCAAGCAAACTGTTGCCACTCCCGTACAAATTGATATTTCTGGCAAGCGTTCCGCCGTCCTCCTCGAGTCAAGGAACAGAGGAGAGAAGAAAAAAGGGAACGAGGAAGAAGTCGGCGGCATTGGTGACGATGGTGGCACTAGGGATAGTAGCGATTGTGGCGTGAAAGTGGCAAACGAAACGGAATATGGGACGAGACGGCGGAAAGTCTAGGAAAAATGGAGACGTACGTTTCGATCCGGACGAGAAGTTCCTCCGAATCGTGATTGAAGGAAGATATAATAAAACGTAGGCGAAAGTTCTAAGGTTAGACGAACGAAACGAGGTAACTTCGACATCTCCGCTATCTACGAACGAAACATAATTGATCGAGTGCAAAAACAGACGAATTCTTGATGAGACTGGATTAATCGTATCATGATTCACGTATGATAAGTTATATGCTCGTAGAGTCTCGAATAAGACGGATGAAATTGACGAAACGATCGAACAGAGTCAGACAATTTTTGCGAACACGAAACAAAATTTACAACAAGGCGTTCATCAATCAATATTTCTCGTAACTATGATCCTCTAAACGAATTCGCTCGATAAATTCAACAAATAATAGTTTAGGGAATTAAACGGCAAGCTCCATCCATCCATCCATCGGTGTTTAATATTTAACGACTATAACTATGAATATAAATTAACTATGAGATAAAAGCGAGAAAAAATTGAATCCGACACGGACAAAGTATCTGCCAATAATTTCCTTACGTCTCGCATTTCGCGTGGTGTTTTCGACATATCCACGTCCATCGAGGAGCCGCATAATATAAAAAAGGCGAATGAAATAAAAAACGTACGGAGAAAACGCGGTATAGAAATCTATGCAAATTAATGCAAGCAATCCCAAAATTTATGGAATACGCGAGCGTGAATCTGACAAATTAAAACAAATTGGAAGATAATTTTCAATAAAACGCTAAATTATAGTTACTTTTCGCCGGTATTCCCGATGATAAAGAGGTGGGCAGAGGTGCGCCAGTAAAGAAAGAGAGAAAGGGAAGGGGGTGGACACCAGGAAAGAGTGACGCGCGCCGAAATAGAAGAAACAGAATGCGTAAGCACGAGTGTCGAGCAAAGAAGGTAAAGGAAAAGATAGAGGAGAAGAAGAAGAAGAAGAAGAAAAAGGCGTTGGAGGCAAGAGAGGAGAAACGTAACATCGAAATAGACGAGAGAAGCGTGACCGAACGCGCGAGATGTTTCTCGACAAATAGGCGACGTCGAGCAACGCCGAGCAAACTCGACGCGAAAAATATGCCCCGAGTGGTGCACTCCTCGTGAATCAAGCGCGTCCGGCAATTTTTCAGGTACATACGCGCGTCGACGCTAATTCCTTCCTACGAGAGAAGTCGTAGACGACGACGACGACGACGGGCTACGCTTTATGGTCAGTCGGTTGACGCACGGATTGCGCATTGGCTCTAGAGTTTGAAATTTGCGACATACGCGACTGATCGCAACTGGTCGAACGACGAGGTCTAGACGAAAATCAGGAGACGAAGAATAAACGAGAAATTTTGAAATTCGTTTTCTTGCGATTGTTACGACAGCCTTTTGCGTGTCCTCGAATTTGTGATCGATGTCGCTAGGCGTTCTAGCTATAGGTGGCAAGGGAAAAAGACAGTCCGTAAAGAAGAAATATTTGGTGCTTCGTCTTCTCTTCGTTTCGTGTTAGGATCGATGGCAAAATATCATCATCCAATTTCGAATTATGCCGTCAAATTTGTGATCGATATCGCTAGGCGTTCTAACTACTCGTGGAAAAGGAAAAAGACAGTCAGGAACGAAGAAATATTTGGTACTTCGTCCTCTCTTCGGTTCGTGTTAGGATCGATGCCAAAATATCATCTAATCTCGAATTATGCGAGTGACATGCAAATGGAGGTACGATCAATTCAATTTCAGTCTACCGTTAATGCAGTTTTTACTTAAATTTTACTTCGAGTTTAACCAAACTCGCAAACACGTGCATGCGACCATCCTCTAAAGTTCGACGAATGTACGAATACGTGCACACGGACTGTAACGTGTTAAAATCAATGAGCAGTTGCTCCACTTGATTCATACGATACGCGATGTAATAAAATATAAATATATATATATAGCTTAATCTTGCTTCGAAAATTCTGCATTTCCATTATCGGTACTCGATAATGAGAATATCGCAAAAATCGATACCGCTCGCCCCAAAAATTGCAGTCGCCTTTCCTTTCGAATGGGAAACGCGACATCCTCGATCGCGTCGAATCCCTTCTCGATTTACGTTCCTGCCAAATCGTTAATCAACGAACGTTCACCTCTCCTTCACTCTCGATACCGAAATACACCAAAATCGGTAGAACGTCTTCCGCAAAGAAGTCCAACGAAGACGCGATCTTACGAAAAGCGACGAAATTTGCACTCAAACGTCGTCGCGGAAACTTGGTTGGAGCTAACGATCTCGCAGATACGAGAAACACGCTGAAAATCGCCTTCACGGGACACGTAGATAAGCGTCGGTACGTTTGGTGGTCCAGGTTTATCCGTGAACGATGTACGAGCGTCGATTGCTACGATAAGACCGACGTAGTGATAACGAGATGCTGTCGCGTCGCCGGTCCAGCCTTTATTAATCGAATTCAATTTTGCGCGCGCGCCAGGCGTTTTTTTAAAGTGAAAAAAAATTCTAGTTCGTTACTACGTCATAATAATCGTATAGAAGACTTTGTTGTCGTCATCGATGTCGTCCTTCTCTTTCTTTCTCTCATTCCCTTCGTGGGTCTTTCCTCTTTTAGTCTATCCACCGCATTCTCCCTCTCGCTCTTTCCTTCCTCTTTGAAATATCGACTCTCTCTCTCACTCTCCCCCTCTCTCCGTCACTCTTGTTCTCTCGCTCATTGACCAGTCGTCTCTCGTCGCTGCACACTCGAACGTTCCCCGACGGTTCGGGCAAAGCGCGGAAAAAAATGTCCGGCATCGACTCTCCAAATTCCAGTCTGATTCCGGCATTCCGGCGCGACTGAAAGAATCCGGTATAATTCCAGTGTTACCAGGTATACCCTTCGACGAGAGAGGAGGTACCTACCGACCGCGCCGCCACCACCTTTGCCATAGACACCCTATTTTAAACCTGCCGATCGCGCGCTACGGAATAACGTTTCTTTCTTTCTTTCTTTCTTTTCATCGATTCCTCGACTCTCTCTCTCTCTCTCTCTCTCTCTCTCTCTCTTTCTCTCAAGCGTCCATCATCGTCAATGACGATCCTTCCTTCCCTCCTGCCATTTTCGTATCGTCTCGTTTCTCATTTTTTGTTCTTCGAAGCTCGACCACTCGCAACCTTCCCTGGAGGGTAGATTTTTGGCGTCGTTTAGCCCGATGCAAAGACGCACGAAATTCGAAAACTTCCAATGAAAATTTTCGACGTATCTTCCGCTCTCGCAAGAGCGATGCTCCTCGATATTACGTCGATTTTTCGAGCTTATAACTCGCGTACAACGCCTCTCTTCTCTCCAGCCTCGTAGTATCTACCTTAACGTCGAGAGAAACGTCTCTTGCCTGAATACTTTGCGCCTGTCCTTTCTCTCTTTTTCTCTCTCTTTGATTCTTTCTTTCTTTCTTTCTTTCTCGCGCTCTCTCTCTCTCTCCCTCTCTGGAAGCATCCAGTAACCAAGCGCGCTTCTCTCCTGCTCGGTCTGTACAAGCGGGGTTGACGTCGACTTTTCACCGCGACTGTACCACCCTACTGTTGTTAGGGGGGTGTGGGGAGACTAGGGGTGGTATATGATCGTGTATATACGCCGACGGGAAAGTATTGTCGGCGTGCTCCACCTCTCGATTTTCCTGAGAAAATCGTTTTGACGGCGTTAACCCGGTCGCATCCGGTCGCAAGCTATATCGAAAATTTCGTAAAAATCGCCCGCTACGAGCCACCATTTTTCACGAATTACGGGGCATCGCCGGTGGCCGACATTGAGACAGTGAGATTTCTCTCTGGCCGTTCGAGGCGGGACAAAACTCTCCCGGCCGATCGCGGTATATACGGCCAGGGGCGGCGGCGAGAGGGGCCAACCCAGGGGGGGAGTAGGGGAACGGGGGTACAATATGGGTTATCGAGGGGGCCCCACCCCCAGGGGAGGGCAGGGGCCCTCATTTTATTACCCGGGCTCCCATGGAGGTTCTCAACCTTCCTCAGACTGTTCCGATCAGCGCGCGCGCCCAAAGCCGCTCGTTTCTTCTTCCTTCTTCTTCTCGTGTCGCGTCGAGTCTCGATCTTTCGTCGGTGCCTCGTTGTCTCCTTCCTTCCTTCCTTTCTTTCTTTCTTTCTGTCTTCCTTTCTTTCTCTCGCCTTCGATTTTGCCCGTTTTTCCCCAAAGAGAACGACATTTTTTCTCCTTCCTTATCTTTCTCTTTCCATCAGCCGCGTTTTTTCTCCAGCTCCGCAGCGGTTCGTCCTTAACTCGCGTCTTTCTCTCGTTTCGCATTTCGCGTCGACGAAGAATGACAAATACGTCTTCGTCTTTTCGCGCGCTATCGAAATTTCTTTTTTATTTATTTCTTCCGTTTCCTCGCGAGGACTCGAGATATTCCGGCGCATGCCGGACCGTCGAGAAAAATCCAGGAACGAAGGCTCCGTTTCGACGGAGACGATCGATTTCGAAGCGGACGCGAGAATACGCGCCGTGGAATCGCGCTTTCGATCCTCGCTCGAGCACCGACTGCTTCGGGCCGATTCTTTGAGCGGAGAGACGTTACCCTCCCTCTCCACCTCCGTTCTTTTCTCTTCGTCTTTTTCCATCTTCTCTCTTGCTCTTCCGAACCTTCTTTTTTCTTTATTTTTTCCCTTTTTTTTCGTTGGTGTCGCTTCGGTCTTTCTCAGGCATCGATTGGACATTTTTCTCGGTTCTTCTTTTTCTTCTTTCTTTGTTCCTTCGCATTCATCGTAATCGTCCCACCGTCCTCGTCTTTCCTCGTACTTATTATTTTTTCTTTTCCTTTTTTCCTTCCTCGCTCCTTTGTCTCGCTTCCACCTTCTCGCTTGGAGTCGCGAATATTCAGCGATCGCGAGATCGCGATTTCACGTGCCGCCTAGCTCGATAATAAGGGGAACGTAGTGCAACGCAGCGCTCAGACGTGGTCTCGCAGCGGTAGCTGCTTTCCTGCTTTCGAATTCCGCCGTAGGAACGGAAGAAGACCGGCGTCGTTCGTAAGAGCGACGAACGAGACGCGCCTATCGGCCTTTTGCTACGCGAGGACGAGAGAAATTAAAAGAAAAAAAATAGACAATTTCCGTGTGAAAATTCGCGAAAAATACTCCATTCCAAGAGATTCTAAGAGTTTCAAATGTTACAAAGGCGCGAATCGTGTTCGAGAGATCGGCTTGATGCAAGCCCGAGAGAGATCGAGACACGCGTTTAAGAATTTTTAGGCCGAAAGCGCGTAGCTCGAGCAAAAATCGCTTCGAGCGAATGCAACTTCGTTCAAATATGATTACGCGTGTTTTTTCAATGCATTAGACGGGCGCAGCACCGCGGGCATATCGATCTCGACGATAGTGCAAAAATGCAGGGCGGAACGCGTTTAATCGAATTTATACATTGTCGAACGCGAAGGAGAGGAAAAACGCAGTAGCGCGGCGCGTTTAGGCACGTTTATACGTAACGAAGCCTACTGGAAGCACAAACGGTGGCCTTTGTTGGACGATTAAACATTTCGTGGAACTATACGAGACGAGGCGGGAGGGAAGGTGACCGACGCGCGTAAATGTTAAATGGACTTAAGGTCGAACAAAACACTTGTCGCTTCGATCGAGAGATTTCCTGACCCTTCGAAGAAGTGAAGTGAAGTCGAACGACGTATTCCGATTTTTATTCCGCGCACGAGAAAATATCTGAAATATTTTTCCAGAGCAATTCCTGATCTTCCAAGGCGGAAGGAAGTGAAATCGAAGGAC
>JAITYT010000383.1:128066-140346 GCA_025433975.1 Liostenogaster flavolineata
GGCCATCAATTGGTTTGCCTGTGCGCATTTTATCGAAATACCAATTTAAATAACATCTTTGTTAAAGACTATTCCTCTTCGACGGATTGCTGATGTCTATCCTTCGAAATAGTACATATCGATAATACTTGTCACCCATTGTCAAGGAGACCGTTGCGTTGTTCGCTCCGACGACGTTCAGAGAAATAATTAAACGATCTAAATTGATCGAAGAACTTCACCGACGAAATCAGAAGAAAAGGAAACGACAAAAGACGAAGACAAAAGTAGTAGAAACGCCACAAACCAATCGATACTTTTCCAACAAAATGGCGTAGTATTCCGCAAAGCCAGAAACGACGGGTAGTTTCGTGGGAACGAAAGATTCAGACTCGTTGGTTGCGAAGAAAAGGACACGGAGCCCCGACGCGTCGCCCGGCAAAGGAGCAACGATCATCGAACGGTCGGTCGGTCGGTCGCTGGCAAGCAGCAGCCAGGTAACGCCTGGCCATTGCTGGAAAAGTGAACGGTGAGGCCTCAACTCGTGACGAAATCACGGCGTTGAGGCAAGCCGCGCGCCATTAGGGACACGACGAGAGGTCCTTTTGCGCCGTGGACTAGCCGTCTCTGCTCGATTCTCGACGGATAGATCGAGAGCACGATCCCAACGTCGATATCATTCAAAGAGAAAGAGGCTGATGCCGTGAAGGAGGATTAACGAACCGTATATGAAAGCTCACTTGAATTCGAACGACGATGAGGTAATCGTTCCTCTCGTGGGTGCTGGTGCTGCTGCTGGTGCTGCTGCTGTTTTGACCCTTGTCGTGCTTACAAGCGTACGAACCCACGTCTAATTCGTTCTTCGATCTGCTATGGACGTTCGCAAGAGTCGAGATCGAGCCTTTGAAATGCCTTTTTTAAATGTCAAAGCGCTGTACATTCTACCTACGTTCTACGGTGATTTGCACGGTTTCGTTTCGACCGACAGTCCGATACGAAATCGCGTCGTCGTCTCTTTAGGATCATTTTTCATCGACTCTCGTTTTATGCAGCGTTTCTACTTCGTTCGATAGTAAGCGCGTATTTTTCGTACGACTCGCGCTGTCGTATCTCGTTCCTTGTAATCTTTTCCAACGCGTACATTAAGTAGCTGTTAGTCGTGATCGATCGAATACCCAGAAAAATGTAACAGCTTTCGATAAACTCTCAAAATTATTTATTTATTTTTTTCCGTCGCTTCGATCCCCGATATCGTCGACCCGATCTCGCGCGAGAATTCGAAGCGCGTCCGTCGATTTGGAACATACGAAGATTCAGCGAATTGAATTCCATTAGGTTCGCGCACGAAAGAACGCGAGATATTACGAATGAACGTTACCTCTACGCACGAAGTGACGAAACAACGACAACGGCAGAGAGTCGAAGCGATCGGCCAGCGTGGTTGCGAAATCGTTGAAAAATCGACGCGAAAGCGACGGCAGTGGCAACGTCAAGTTTCGTTTATATTATTATTTAGCAGCACCTGACTCTCTCTCCCTCTCTCTCTCTCTCTCTCTCTCCGTGTTTCACGATTACATGACGAAACACGTTGGTCGAAGTCGTCGCGGTCGAAACGTTAAGAGTCTAGAGAAGAAGCGATCCTAGCTGATCGTCCGTCCTCTTGTTTCGTCATTGTTCGTCATTTCGTAACGTCGGTGACGGAATATCAGAAAATTATCCCTAGATTCGCGAAATCGGTCCAGTTGGCTACCAACTGGCGTACCACATCTATCAAAATCAAATTCAAGTCGTGATCATCAATTTTTTCCAATATTTTTACCTCTGATCAAGCGAACTACCAGCGATCTAGACAAGATAAAAGTTTAAAAAGCGCGTAAGAATTCGATTAAGCTGTTCTTAGTCGTCTCGAATCTCTTCTTGAACATTCGGAAAATCTAGCGAAGCTAGGAGAGTCACGGAATCGCAAAAACCCCCCACTGGGAACCGCGAAAGCCGAAAACACGAACTGCGCCATTTGTTGATCCGAGGCGTCTTGGTGCGAGCGTCGAATCTCCGAACGTGGCGATTAGTAGGCTGCCGATCGAAAGAGAAACTAAGAGATAGAGAAGAAAGGAGCGATCTGCTCTTGAGAGTCGGCCGGAGAACGAGCAGAAGAAGAAAGAAGGTTGAAAGAAAAGAAAAGAAGTAGATATGAAAAAAAGGAAAACCGACGCGACTTCGCAATTCGTCTGGACTACCGTCAGCCGCATCGGCGTGGCTTCGATGCGTCTGGCCCCTTGACCCGGACGAACGGGGTTATCAATTAGTGGTCGCGAGCGCCGAAGAGAGTCCAAAAGCCACGGAGAGCGGAAAATTGATAATTAGGCGATGGAGAGGCGGCGGTGGCAGCGCGTAAAACGAGACTACTAACCAAAACTGCACTGCTCGGTGAGTCGTTCGATGTTGCAGTTCGAACCTTTTGGACAGACCCAACAGTGCTTCTTTTTCACGAGTTCCTCGTACTTTCTTATCGTTCCAAGCACCACGTCGACGACAACTGACAGTCGTCGATGTTAAATGCCATAGCGAGCCGTTAATCGCTGATTCATCGTTATTAATAGTTCGATTAGTTTGAAACAAGTTTGCCAAGCCCCAACTTAACGACGCATCTATCTCCGAGGAAGTTCTCGTACAGTGACACGTCGGATAGTCACCCATGACCTAGAACTTTTTTAGAGCTGTCTCGCGCGTCTCCCAGAGCCACTCTACCGATCTTTGCAATCTTATCCCCCTCGGAATCATCTTAAGAACTTGATAAGAGAAAAATCCGACCGTCCAATTACCTGTTTTTGGAGACTAACTAAAACTGTACCTCGGTGAGTCGTTCGATATTACAATTCGAAACTTTCGGACACACCCAACAGTGCACCGATTCTGAATACCACATTGCGTTTCCACGAGTTTCTCGTACTTTCTTATCGGTCTAAGCACCACGTCGACGATAACTGACAGTCGTCGATGTTAAATGCCATGGCGAGCTGTTAATCGATGATTCATCGTTATTGATAGTTCGATTAGCTTGAAACAAGTTTGGCAAGCTTTAACTTAACAACGCATCTATCTCCGAGGAAGTTCTCGTACGGTGACACGCCGGATGGTCACCCATGACCTAGAACATTTTTCGCGACTGTCTCGCGCGTCTCCCAGAGCCACCACTTCATCGCTCTTTACAATTTAACCCCCCTCGGCATCGTCTTAGGAACTCGATAAGAGGAAGACGGCCGCCCGATTCCTCGTTTCTCGAGTCACTCGGGCGACTGATCGGCTAAATCTCGGCGAGGCACGGCGATGAGTCGTGACGCCCGCCATTTGTGCGTCGTTGGCGCGCTTGGTTTCGCGCTCGACGGACCGCGAAGCGTAAGCGCGATAATTTTTGAATCAGCGAGTGGATGAATTTCGTTCTCCGTCCCTCGCTTGCCAGTCTCTAACGCGTCTGTCTCTCTCGGTCTTCGATGGTAACGACGAAACGCGCTTTTCGCCGCCGCTGTCGCGCGACGGTGACACATCTGTTTCGGCTAAATTGCCGTGGGATTACCGGACTCGAAGATGTTACACGAGCTCGCCGAACCGGTTCTTCTCGCGTTAAGGACTATGAGAGAAAAAAGCAAGGGGGTGGGAGAGGAGGAGAAGAGGGATCACTCGTCCGCCGCGGTGGCATTTCCAACGTTCTCTACCCTGTTTTCGATTCACCTATCTCCGCATCCTTCTACGGAGTTCCTTCTTCTTTCCGTCGTTGTCGGTACGCGCGTTTGTGTGCGTGTTTTTTCCCCTTTTTTTCGTTCCTCGCGATCTTTTCCCCCTAGCGTTTCTTCCTTCTTCTTCCGTGTCTTTCCTTCGTGTCCCTCCTTTTCCCACTTCATCGATTTCTTTTCCATCGGACGATTCAGGGACGAGCTACCGGTGGGTGAGCTTATTTCGAAACGAGGAGTCGAAGTCGCTGGTAATTACGAAGCAAGGTCCAACGAGGGCGAGCGGCAGACACCCGATAATACTTGGATCCGAAGACACGTTGCGTTACGCCACGATTACCCGCCAGAAACGATTATTACGCGCTTGTCGTTAAACTTTGCCTCCTGAAGCTTTCGATAGCGGTGCATCTGTTTTCAAGTAAATTTGTTCTACGAGATATCGCGAGCGCGATAAATCGAACGAACGATTATTTCCCCAATGAAAGAAACAAAGAAAACAAGCCACGTCTCTAAAAGAGACACCTTCATCGTAGGCAAGATCCAACAGCGTTCCTCGCGACTCTTCTCGATCTCGACACCCCAAACGATACGAGGAAAAATCCATCCTTCGGGAACGAAGGAGAACGAAGGAGGCAGGACTGACGACGCGTACCGTCCGTTTCGTCGTCGCGATCGTCGTCTTGGAACGAGAAGCGCCATTATTACGCGCCGTTAGCACAGTTTACACGGAAATGACGGGGCGATAAATTCCAAGTGTCACGGTCCATCGTTGCCCGCGTGTCTGGAAAAGTTATACCGGTTTACGAGGCAAGTTCGAACGCCTCGATAAACCGCCGCCACCGCCTTCCTTCCGCGCGAACGACGGCGCGGTTCTCCGCGATTTAGCGAGGGACACGGTGACACGGATTAGGCGCGAGGGGGCAGACAGGGCTGCCTGGTTAAGCCCGGCTGGCTGCCGGTGATGTTGACGGTGGTAGTTGCGGTGCTTGGACGCGACGCTGCTTCTCGATGCTCCTACGGCAGCTGGTGTAGTAGCCAGAGCACGACGCCACCAGCGCGTCTTTGTGCTCCAATTCGTATGGTCCATCGAGCGCATGAGCTACGATTTTCAATATCCGCCGACGTAATCCTTTCCCCCCCCCCCTCTTCTTCGACGGCCTACCCGACACGAAATACTCTTCTTCTCCTAGGGTTTGGGGAACGCGATCGTTCGATGCTAATGCCGTATCGCGTTACCGTCGATCCACTGGAGACGGATTTTGGTCTAATTCGTTCGTGGCTTTTACGTTATGGTGGCGTGGAGTTCAAGTTCTCCGATCTTCTCATCAAAGTACTCTGAAACGTCGAATAGGAAGAGACGAGAGTTTTCTTCCCACGTTCGATAATTTTGCTATTTTCGATAATTTTGTTATGGCGAAAAATCTTTTTTAAACGAATCGAAGTTGTAAAAGGAGAGATAGATATCGATATCAGGTAACTGAGGTAAATAGTGGAATAAAAAAAGAGGGAAGAGGATGAAATGGAGGCACTGATCCTTCGAGAAACGAAATACCTATGGATTTTACCATTTTTGTCCAATTCGTTCGTGGCTTCTACGTCATCGTGGCGTGGAGTCCAGGTTGTTCCAATCCTTCTCATCAAAGTGCTCTAAAACGTCGAATAAGAAGAAAGAACGTTTCCTTTCCACGTTCGAGAGAGAACATAAAGAGAAGCAAGATAAGGTGATGATCAACGTTCGATAAGTTTTCTGCTTTTGGATATGGCAAAGAATTTTTTAAGCCAATCGATGTCCCCTGACTGAGGTAAATGGTGAAATAAAAAAATAGGGGAGGGGGAAGGATAAAAGTGAAATCACCGGTGCTTCGAGAAATGGAATACCTATGGATTTGACTAAAGGAAAAGTACGAGTAGAGAGAAAAAGGAGGATGAAAACGAACGCTACTCTTTTAATGCGAACAGACGAGATTCTCGCGAGCAAGATGAGTAGGAGGATGAGGACAAGATCGTCCTCGAGAAATTGTACACAAATTTAATAAAAACCGAAAGAGACCGACGACAGACGAAATGAGAAGGAATACGTTGCGATTTCATCGCCTCTAACGAAGTTCCTCCGAGGCAGGCAACTTTTCCCTCTCGCCGTCGCCCGCCGCCTCCTCCGTCTTGCTCGCTCCTGCCACCGTCAACGAGGAACTTCCACCGTTGGTACGTTCGATGGTACTCAATCTGGATGCACGCAAATGAGGAAACAGAATAAAAAAAAAGCTGGAAGACCGAGTGGAAAAAAAGGAAATGGAAGAAGTACAAGAAGAAGAAGAAGAAGAAGAACAAGAAAAAAAAGCAAGGGAAGGAAAAAGATATTAACGACATAAAAAATTCCTCCGGAAATTCCAACGATCGATGATCCCATCTCCAACCCTTTCGATAAATCCGTGATGATGACGGATGAGAGCAGAAATACGCGAATCTTTCGTGGATCTTCGAAGGAAGAATTTCGAGAGAAAAGGAAAAAGACGAGAAAATAGCAAACGGGAACGCGACGATTTAAAAGAATGGAAAACTGTTCGAAATTCTTCCTTCGGCGTCTCGAGGTAACCATCCAGAAACGTACAGTGCGTACTTACGTACGACGGAACGTTGAAACTGGTCGTGGCCACGAAAGAACGATAAATCGAGCGTCGACCGCGTCGAGGGCGCTCGCAGTCTCCTCTCTCGCGATTTTTCCGCGAAAGTAAGACGCGAAACGGGCAGCGCGCGAGCCAGTATCCGACTCTGGCCTCTCTTAATCTCTTTACGTATGTATATCTCTTTCGTTCCTCTTTCTCTCTCTTTCTTTATCGTTTCCTTCGACTCTCTGTCTCTCTCTCGATAGTCGCGAAACCGCGTGGGAGGCTGCTAATTTATTGCGCATTAACGTCACTTGTCTCTGACCACGCGCAAGTAAAGATCGCTCGAGACTGGTCGTCGGTGTTGTTCCGTATGCCTCGTAGGGAAATTCGGTCTTGAGAATCGTTCGGTGGGATATAACGTGTGTGGCGTCGAAATAGGATCGTCCGCCATCGCGGTGAAAACGTAGCTCTCGAGAGCGCCACTGTACATCCTTGCGAATCCTAGCGTCGAGAACGGACCGCCATCTACCATGGAATATTATTTCAATAGGAGAGAAAGAGTTGTTAGACGAACTATCCGGATGCTCGCGAATTTTTCGAAAGTCAGGAATACGAAATTCGCTGCTCAGGGACGTCGCACTGGCAAATGCTTCTGACGTAACGGAACATTTTGAAATTAACTACGAACGAGGAGGGCCAGGAGGGGGGAGGGTCGATCTCTCGATCGTCCCGGATCCTTTTTAAGGTCTTCGATGAATCTCCTCGCCCGAGGAGCATTTTCGCACTTTCATAGCATCAAAGTCGTTCGTTCGCGTCTTACGATCGAACGGGGAGAAGGAATTTCGAAATCTTTGGCAACTTTTTCGATGTACCTCTCCCTCTTGCGGAATTACGATACCGGCAGGCCGTCCGGAGATTTCTCGCGTCGATCTGAAAACCTAGAATCCGCGTGGAATACGCGAAGGAACGTCGTTCGTTTCGCGCGCTAATCTAGATTCCAAGTTTATTATTATGTGCGTTGCGCGGCTGTTCCATTGCAGGTGACTTGCGTCATCGTAAATGACGCTCGTCGAGAGAACAACAAAAAAGTTTTATAAAGTCAAATCAAGAAATCGCTTAGGAGCGACTCGAAGGAAAACGTCGCCATTACGTCGATCGCGTTACGTCGTACATCGGGAAAAGATGCGTTTAGGTACATCCTTTTACACTTAATTCCGAGAGCGATTGCAAGAAGATAATACGCGATGAATTTAAACAAAAAAGAAGAAGAAGAAATTCCTTCCTTCGACGATGCACCGAACGATGCGATCGTACGCGTTCGAAAAATATCGGACGATCGTTACCAACTCTCGACTAATGTCGCTTGCGATCCTTTGAGGAACGTAACGCGCGTTTCGTTCCGCCTCGTCCGGCTTGCCTGACTCTCGTGCGTTCTCCACGATCAACGACTCGCGGAATATCTATCCACGAGGAGAGAAGCGGAAAAGAAAAAACGAAAGACGCAGTTCGCTCGTTACGAGCGGGATTACAGGATGCGGTAATATCCCGTTTTAATCCTTTCACCGCGAAAGACGCGTGCATACACGATCGGTTTCGTATTAATCAAGTTCCGCGTTAATCTCGTTTATATACGTTTCTCCTGCGCGCTTGTCAATTTCTGCGTTGACGTTCGCTCGCGTACGCCGCTCTCCTCGAATTTATTCTGAATTTGCATTCGAATTTTCCATATTTATTATCCAACGTCGTACGTCTTTCCGAACTTTCGCGCTTTCCTTCTTTGCGCCTACCGTCGCGAGATTAAAGTGAAATAATACGAAAGGTTTGAACGTAATTTCTCTCGGTCATTGCCCCCTTTTTTTTAACAAAGTAACTGATCGCAGTGCTGTTTATCGCGAAAATGCGCGCGTTTCGAGAAATCCACGATTTTTCTAGCGAATTCGAAGCGCGCCTTACCGACGTCGAGCTACGTTTTACAGCGCGGCGAATAGGCGATAATTATCAAGAACTAGCGCGAGATCTATTTCGAAATACCAATACGAATTATTACCACTGAATTACGAAACGTTGTCGAGTTAAAAAAAGGCGGATGTTTTAGATTGATGGACGTTGCTACGCGCGGTCACCGATGACCTCTCTCCACCGGTGCAGCATTATTAATTAGCAAAGCTACGGCGACAGATGGCATGTGTCGGTCGATGAGCTCACAGATCGACCGACCGACCGACTCGATAGACTGACTTGGTCTAACCTCGTCATAATATAGAAAAAAAAAGTTAATTAGATAACGTGAATTAACCCACAGGCCGAATTTTTCCTCTAGATATGAGAACAAATTATGCAACGGAAAATCAACAATTATAAACCTATATATGCAGATCAAAAAAAATGAGCAGGTTGAACAATTCTATTATAATTAATCCACTTTGTAACAACGGCTTATGATGTTCGCACTTCTGTGCCTAAAAGCTTAGGCGTGAAATTTCATAAAATAGTTTGCAACAGCAATCAAAGGATCGTTTAATTTCGTTCGCTGGAACACCTATGGGTTTTGCTGGATCACATTGCGATGCATATGTATCGGTATAGTCAACTGTAATGACTCGGCACTAAATTCATCGTTACTGTCAATAATATAATATTTATGCGTCGTCGGGTAAATATTACTGGATGATCTTCATCGAATTCAGAATCTAATAAAAAATCCTCGGATCTATTACCGCTGATGTGTCTTATTCTATCTTGTTGTTCGGAAAGCCATTCCGTTTTTTTACGTTTTTTACGTTGTTTGGAAAAAACTGTTGAGAAAAAACGAAATGACTTTCCGAACAACCTAATAATTCCTCTTTTATTTCTATGTGATTTTGTAGCCATATTTTGGATACATGATATATAAATCATGTCCTAAGTATATCGAAATCTATCGCGATAGCTCGCTGTGACCTGAAAGACACAGAACTGTATCATATACAAATAGTATTTAACAAAATGATTATTGAAATCCAAACGAATAAGTTGTTATTGATAAACAAACCGAGAGCTATTACGTATGCTTTATTTGTTTAGTAAATATCGACGAAAGCACAAATAATGTCAATTGCACAAGATTCCGTGGTTTCTATCTGCAGACAAGTCGCAAGACGTTTATCTTGATACGTCAGGTCGATGGTACTGTCAACCGTCAATATATTGTTATTCCTTATCTCGGAGACATTATATAATTAAGACGTATACGTAATCTCGCGAAAGAACTAAAATTACGAAGAGTCAACGAGAAAAATCGTGTACGTAAAACGATTTTATGGGAAGAGAAAAGACGAAAAGAAGCAACCTGAGAAGGAAGAGGAGGAAGGATCCGAAGAAAGGAAGAGAAGACGAAAAAGAAGAAGAAGCGAGACCCAAAGACGACGAGGAATCACCGACTTTATCCTCGGCCGTCCTTAATTGAACTCGTGCCGTTCGCGTTAATAAATACGCGGGACAGGCAAGCAAAGAGCGTTCTGCGCATCTTGGAATCCGGCCACGCGTACCGCCGAGCCCTTATAAAGGCTCGATCTCCGGCAACGATCCCGATTGAGTCGTTTAATTGCCTTAAAGAGGGCGGCGGCACGAGACAGCGTCACCGAGGCGACGTCGACGTTCTCGCCGACGACAGTCGCTCGCTGTGCGCGACACGCCGCCAAAATGCAAAATCGTGAAAAAAGCGAAGAAAAGCCGGATGGAGGAGAACAACGTACTCGCGCGGACTTTTTCTCAGTGGCGCGACAACGCGTTCAGCGTTTCAATCTCGTTCGTTGAATCGACGATCGTCGCGAGAGGCATAAATCGACGCGTACGCGTGGATTTATTGGCATAAGGAGCTTTCTCGACCTCCACGCGAGAGA
This sequence comes from Liostenogaster flavolineata, assembly GCA_025433975.1. NCBI lineage: Eukaryota > Metazoa > Arthropoda > Insecta > Hymenoptera > Vespidae > Liostenogaster > Liostenogaster flavolineata. The sequence continues at coordinate 138,261 of JAITYT010000383.1, forward strand.
AAAGAGAGATTTTAAGCGAACCTATCGCCACGCGCTTATCGGCCTGCTACCAGCAAAAGGATGAAAATTTCAGTTTGGTTCCTTTGGTTCGATGATGTTAAATCGGTTCTAAATTTGTCCTTCGTTGATCCTTGCAATTCATGGACATTTTTCGACTTCGAATGACATACATCGAAACGGATGCATGAAAATGCAAAAATTCGAACGTCGTTTCATAAAGCTAAATCGATATTTATATAATACGTACGTGCATATCGCTAATATTGTTAATTAGTAGCAAGAAGATGCAGATGTCCTCGCAAAACACGGCTTCCTTGTGTATACGTAAATAAACTAAAGTAAATCGCGAAAAGACTTTCGACCATTTTTCTCAAGTATAAAATTATATCGTTTACGAAACGATACGAAACGAAACGATCTTGCTTTCGAGATAAATTGCAGCATAATGACAAACGCGTCACACGGACTGTCTTCTCTTAATCTTAAATTTTTGCAATCTATGGTCGTTCAAAAAAGACTCGATTTCGCCTTTAGAATACCGTCAACTCCACGAATATTTTGAATATCTTTGTCACGAGATATGCTGTGAAAAAATTGAGTTTACTCGAAATCGTATAACTTATAAAACAATACCGTATCGATAATCGAAGTGTTCGAAGAAGCACGAATTTGAGGGAAGCTTAATTTTCGTAAGAGGTAAAGGAGAGGTAGTGAAACCGTAAGTTGGAAGCATCGCGGAAAAGAAGGGACGTCCCTGACTGCAGCAAATTGGCGATCGTTCGATCCAATTGGAAATAAATAGGATCAATTTTGAGCGGATTGCAATCATTTTATGAAGAATCGACAACACGTGTCTCGACGGAGTCGGAGCGACTTGTACGACGATTCGAAACGCGTGGACCCGTCGACGGCTTCGTCAAGGGAAAATCGATGATCTCGCGGCACGATACAACGTGCCGAAGGCATCACGGGTCTTCGTTTCATGCATTATGAGAAAGGAAGCACTTCTCTCTACCGACGCCGATGTGTCTCCTCTCCCCCTCTCTCTCTCTCTCTCTCTCGTCGCTCTCTCGCGGCGTACCTCGAGGCGCTTCCATAACTTTGTTTTTGCACGAGCTCTCGCCTTGTCCTCCTCTCGAATCTCCTCTTCTTCCTTCGACCGCTTCATCGCCCAGCCGTTCCTTCCTCTTCTCTCTCTTCTTCCTGCTCTCGACCTATCCATCTATCTTTCTCTCTCTTTCTCATTCCCTCCTTTACCAACCACACCGTTCTCTCCTACTCCGATTTTTCTTTCTTCTCTTTCGCGAGTACGCGCATCCCTTCCGCCCCGTTACAAAGTTCCCTCGTTTTCTCCCTAGCGTCGATTCCACTATCCAGCAACGGCGTCTCGACGCTCCGATCCGCTCTTCTCGTCCTCGTCGTCGTCGTCGTTTCTCCGCACTGGCGTCCATGACTACATCGAGCTCGTTCTTCTCTTTTCCTGATTTTTTCTCTGCCTCTCTCTTTCTCTCTCTCTATATCGTGTTCGTCACCCCCTGTCCTCACGGCACTATCGATGGTACCGACGGTCCGAGTATTTTTTTTCGCGTTCCTCTTCCTCCTTTTTTTCCAACCCCGTCGAACCTTCCTCCGTTCTCTCTTTCCGTCCGCTCGTTCGATCGCCGTGATCTCGTTCTCGAAAACCGATGGAAAATTAATGAGGTTCTCGTCCGGTCTCGTCGTCTCCCGCGAGCGCTGCGATAAAACGGATAAAGTTCAGATCGCCGGGCCTGGCCACGATTTTTCGATCCCCGATCGAGGGAAGACGAGCCGAGCCGGGAGGAACGAGCGAATCGGAACAGCAACGACAAGCTAGCCAGTGGCGACTCCGGGATTGCGAATTCGATCTGGATGAAATATCGAGCGTGGATCTTCCTCGTCGAGGGACGAGAACGATCGAGATCTCTTCTGGCCTGATTTTCCACGTTCACGAACGTCGTTCGAGGCGACGAGGCAATGCTCGCGACTTTGAATCGTCGTGTCGACGGATGCATTCGCGAAAAAACGTTTCCCTTCACTCGCACGAATTTTATATATAAAAAAAAAA
>JAITYT010000383.1:168932-178968 GCA_025433975.1 Liostenogaster flavolineata
GAGTTAATTCCTGAAAATGATCAGCCGCTAGTAACTTCTTTCGGCGATCGCGTTCTCATCTTCCTTCTGTGCGTTCCAGCGCGCACGACCATCTCGAGAGCTATAATTATGCGCGTGGGATGAAGTGGCACACGCAAGGAAAAAGAAAATCTCACTGGACGAGGAAGAAGGTTCGATCCTAGGAACGATAAAATAACAAACAGACGGAGAGACCTTTGCAGGAAAGGCAGGAGAAACGGCGCAACGCTAATTTCCAACAATTAATTTTATTAACCTTTCCCACACGAAGAAAGGAACCTGACGATTCTCGATAATCAACTTTTCCGAAAAACGTTTCGCGATTGAACGTGCAATTTTTTAAACTCTGCGAAGGAAGATCAAAGGAATAAAATATATCTCGAACTAAAGAAAAGTCTCGATCTGTGCACCTCGATTTCGAAGGAGCTACCGGTAGTAGATTTCGAGTAACCAAGCAGGTTAGAGGCTACGATAGTCGCCGTTAGTTTTCACTCGTCGTCGATGCGGAGAGTCCTCGACGTACGCGAACAGCCTCGAGACGAACCAAGAGTGGAAAATCTCACGGAAAGTTACGACGACCGCAGAGAGCGCTCCAAGTACGGAAGATTACGCGATCGCGCTTTTAACCATTCCCGGTTCGAAGCCAGTTTCGAACGAAATCGCGTTTGATCGAGTTCGATCGCGATTCCACGACGCCACGAAGTCACGGTCCGATTCCTCGCCATGCGTCTGCGAATTATGCCCGAAAATTGTTCGTGGAAGATATCTTTTGTAATTATTATGGGAATAAAATTTCTCTAGGAAATCAGTTTTAAAATTCGAGCCTGCGAGCCTGTCGGTACAGATAATGATAAGAATGATAAGATAATAAAATATCACGAATGATTCTCATAAATGACGTCGATCGTTGGGCAGAATTGAAACTATTGAATTATTTCAAATAAAGTGTTTATTATAATACAGTGCCAACAGGCAGAAACGAATCGTGCGTTTAGAACGACTATTGTTAGCGGAGGAGAGGTAAGAACCATCGAAGGTCACTTTTGAAACTTTCCCTCGTTCCAAAGTGGCATCCAAATGCCCTTTCTCCCAGGGGAGTCGTTTCACTATCAGATAGTTTTCCAAACCGTTGAGACGTTCTTTCGAGACTTAAAACAAATAAAAGGAATTTTTATATTACGATACTTTTTATTAACCCATTTCCAATAGAAGAAGTAAAGCCAAAATTGCGTGGAAAAAATCGCCCAGAACCCCTCGTCTCTGGCGAATTAAGCTTTTGATCGGCTACATTTCGTTTCGCGTTGATCCTCCGTCGTTATGTTCGTCGATTCCGGTAATCCAGTCGAATTTCGCGAAAAAACATACAATTTACCAAGCGTATCGCGGTGGTCCTATCGAAAGTTAAAGTTAGAAAAATTTCTCCTTAAATTCACCGAACAGTTCGAAATAAATTGGAAACTGGCTCGTGACTCGACGGGTATGCACGTCGATCGCCTATCAGCTACATCCGAGCCATCCTGCAATTTTGTTGAAATCTTCTGTCAATGCTGTCCCGAAGAGGCTGAGATAAAATAACCCAATATCACACCCTTGACCTTAGTAACGCGGCTGCGAAAGAGTCGCGAAGTCGAATACATAATTTTTGGCTCGCCTTCATCATTTTTAAAGGGTAAACGAAGCGTGTTGAAATCGTAGACCCTCAAATCACCAAACAGTTCGAAATAAATTGAAAACCAGTTCGTGACTGGACGACTACGCGATCGAGTCATCCTGCAATTCCGTTCAAATCCTTCTTTAATGCGACCACGAAGAGACTGAGATAAAAAAAAACCCAAAATCACATCCTTGACCTTGAAAATTCCGTAGTTCGTGTTACGTAAAACGGCCGCGAAAGGGTCGCGAAGTCGAACCCTTAATTTTAGGCCCGCCTTCATTTTCGGAGGACGAAAGACGCGTGTAATCCAGCAATGGCGAGTCTAAACGCGACGTTTACTATGCGCGTAAACGTTTTTCCGGGACTCGCGCGGTATCACGGCGCTGAATCGTTACGTATTCGAGACGACGAGGCGCTCGGTAAGGAAACGACTGATGTTCCCGGCGACGAAGGAGTCCGCGTAAAAACGCGGCCTTGCTTGGCACGCGGTACATGCGAACTCATCCACCCGTGTTGCGCGGGGTGAGTCATTTCGCGGCGCCTTCGCCTGAAAGAAGGGGAGAAGCGGCAAGAAAAGGGAGGTCGATAATGAGAACGAGTGCGTGTGCGTGCGTGCGCGCGCGCACTCCAAATGAGAAAGAGGGCACAGGAGGAGGGCACAATAGCGAAGCCAAATAAAGCGCGATAATCGAGTCGAATCTTTCGGTGTGGTAGAATAAAAAGTGTAAAAAAAAATAAAAGATCGCAAATTGTGACACGATAAACATCCGCAAATACGTTCGATGAACACGCGTAGGAAGGGACGTGGAATTAAAAAGAAGAAAAACGACGAGGGAACGAAGCGAAGACATACAAGAAGTCGATAACGATAAAAACATGAAGATGTAACGCGGTACGGAAAAAAGTCAATGGAAGTGGAACGATTAATGTTAATCATCGCGGAGACGAGAAACGTAGGGAGAGGGGAAGACAAGGACAGAGAGAAATATTAGGTTGGGTAAAAATTTCATTTTATTATATTCTAAAGATTTTTTAAAAGGGCAATCGAATGATGCAAATTAATTTGTCGGTTAGTATTTAAGATTTCTTTAATAAATAAATGTTTTTCACCATTTTGATCATTTAAAAATTTTATCATTAAAAAAAGAAGAAGATAACGAGGAAACGGACGAGTATCGTCCAGCAGTCTTCGACTTCCCAGCGATCTCAAGGTCGCGGCACGATCATCCGCCGTGTCCCGGAAGCAACACGGAAGACTGAAGTTCCCAACTTGACATTTGCGTCTCCTCGACGACGAAAGATCTTTGATAAGATAAGATTCGAAAGACGCGATAAAACGAAAGATTTTAAAGAAGAAAAAAACCCATGCGATGACGACAGATCAACGAGAGTCGTAGCTTTCGTAAAATCTCAGTCTAGGTGAGATCACCGCAACGAAGCAATCCCTAACGTCGCTACGACGAGCAAATATCGACCGTACGCCAGCGGCTAACTCCTGCACCTACGAATAGTCGTCGAAATTTTCTCTGACCCCCTCCCACCCAGTCACCCGCCCTAATCTCTCTCGATCGAAGCATCTTCCCTATTCGTCGTACCAAATACGGATCAAAGGATCATCACGCTCGATAGACTCGAAATACCATACCGCGAGATTCTATCTGCCCCACATTCGTCGGTTCGCGCTCGGAAGAGAGTCCCTATCTCGGTCTTCGGCTAGTGAAAAGGATCTTTTCCAGTTTTTTCTTCGAAAAATCGTCTACTTAGAAAAAAGGAGAGGGGAACTCCGACCCCTAGGAACCCTTCTTCGGCTCGATACCACGTGGAACGAAGGAAGGAAGAAAGAAAGAACGACCGCTAGCTGGCTGGATTCCGCTTCTCCAGCGGAGTCCACCGACACGGCGGTTCCTCGTCGTTTCCGCAGGACGACGAGCCCTTTTGACCGTTCCAGCGACCAATGGCTAGGTCGACGGATAGACAGGCAGACAGACAGGCAAGAAGAGAAGAGTAGAGCAGAGTAGAGCAGAGCAGAACAGGCAACGTCGACGTTGCCTCGGCGTCGAGTGGAGTCGCGACTGCGCCGTTATAACTGCGGCTTGCGGTCGGAAACACGTGGGAACCTGCGGGAGAGAAGGTCTCTCCTTTTGTGACCGCGTCGACGACGCGTATACGTACGAGGTGCGGGATCGTCCGTCTCTCTCTCACTCGTTTTTGTGTGCGTGCATTCCCCTCTCACCTTCGGACTCTTTCTTTCCTTCTCTCTCTCTCTCTCTTTCTCTCTTCATCGGTAGCCTGCTGCTGATCGCTCTTCCTGTCTTTCTCTCACGAGGTACAGGCGCGTGTTTGTATGTGTGTGTGCGTGGCAGCGTCGAGGGCGCGCGCCCACGTCCCGTGGGAATCCGTGCTGCCGATTCGTGTATCGCGGCATAAAGAGGAGGAGGAAGAGGAGGAAGAAGGGAAGGAGAAGGAAGAGCAGGCGGAGGGGATGAGATCTCCCCTTTTCCGTGCTGCTCGAAGGACCGCGTCTTTCCACGCGGCCTTCGTGGAAATCGTTGCGTTCCTACGAACGTCCGAGGAGCAACCGAAATTTTCTCGAATCGTCGATCGATCCCGAGGTCTAAACACATTTTTTCGGAAACTAACTGGTTTAAACGGTCGATACGAATAGGTTTTTTTTTTTTCGTTAGAATCTTCATCGATGGACGGACGATTAGGGAATAACCAACGAGAAACCGCAACGCGTCAATACGTGTCGTACACGCGTGGACTCCGTGTCTCAGCGAACCGCAATTCGTTCGGAATTTTGAAAAAAAAAATCGCTATTTTAGGGAGAGAGATGATTCGACGAGTTAATATTACCATCCGCTCGTAAGGTCAACGACTTTTCACACGTATCTATAGGAATGCAGAAAGTCGGTGACGGTGTTCAGGATCGATCAACGAAGCCGTTGTTAATAAGTCATCGTTTCCTAGGTGCCTCGAGACCGAACGACTTGGATTTCGATGTTCTTTCTGGCGTCGTCGCTCCACCATTTAAAATTAGACCTACCCTGATAAATGTCTCGCTACCTTAGAAAATAATTTATCTACGAATCGGTCGATCTCACCACCTTAAAGAGAAATTGGTTACGTTTCACCATTTCTTATTGTCAGGCAAGCGAGCGCCGCTAAGTCCAAATTCTACGAAATCTTTAGGAAGAACGGAACGAAAAAGACCGAAAGTGTACGGAAAGATGGCGACGACGCGTAATCCAGACGTTATTAACGCTTTAATGGCCGCGCGTCCAGGGGCCGAGAATATTTTTGAGGGATTAATTTAAAAAAAGTTTATGTAAATTCACGAAATAATTCAACATGTGCGAACGTACACATAAAACGAAAAAAGAACAACGATAACAGCGACAATAAATGTTGTATTATTACCATTAAAGCGTAACACGTTAATTGCCCAGTCCATTTCGCTTGACGTTCCGTTCAGGCCCAAATTTCCACAAATTACATCGACATCTTTATATTATATTCTTTTTTTTAAAGCATTGACTGAGCAAAAATCGATGTCTCCTAAGGGAAATTTTTAATGTCGCAATCGGTATACGATCAAGCCACACGAGCAGTGACGTAACATAAGACAAAAATCTGTATCCGGTCCCTGCGGACCGGCGTGGCACTTGACGCGTCAAGGACACCGATGCGCGTAATTAAGGCTACCGGTGAAATTTCTTGGAGAAATAAGGCAAAGCGTGGTTCGAAACTTCTCTTGCTGTGCCGACGACATGCGTGTGAACCGATGTCGCGTGACCGACTCCTCGTTGTAGACCTCGACTGAACGAACGAACGAACGCTTACCGTAACACGCTGCGAGCAGACTGGTAAACTTCTCGCGTGACGGATGGACACTTTTTTTTACTCGGTCAGATTTACGTGCTTTACGAGATACACCACGCGTGGACTTCCTAAAGGGTATCAAAGTCTCTTGGTTTCTTACGTTTCAATTCCGTAAATTTAAAAAATAAGAAACCATTAGTTTGACCCAAGGGCACGGAGAAACGATCAGTCTGACCTCGACATCGTTAATTCGATATAAATAAAGTAACTCTCGGAGCAGAGGTTAATGCTTTTGTCGCCAGATGGAGACCTCGATGGGGAAGAGAAATCATCGGGCCTACGATGATTTTAACCCTTCGAATTGGACTTTTTTTCTGAAACGCGTCGTCTCTCCTATCCACCATTAACGAAAACGAGAAAAGCGTCACGTTCGAAGCATCTTCATCGAGAAATTATCGAGCGTTGATCATTCCATTCTGACATCGTGTATTGATCGTAATCGATCCAATAATTAATTGATAAATCATATTAAACGAATTATATTAAATGCCAACGAAAAATCTTACGCGACAAAATCTCGTGATTTAACATTGTTCTCCGTGTTTAGGACACAACGTAGGAGTAAAACAACGTCCTTAACCCCTTGTCCTTAACGCTGTCCCTATCGTGATGGGTTAAAAAAGTTAAAAAAAAAAGGTTAAAATAATTTTTTTAATTTTAACAAAATAAGTTCGCCGTTGTGTCTTTAGAAGCACAAGAAGACAAAAATAACTTTTTAAATCGTCAAAATTGATGGATTGGCTGGCTTCCCACGATGGATAGGTCCCCAATTAAGGGGTTAACAAAGCGTGAGAGTGTCCAAGTGCGAAATGTCGCTCATCTTAGCGTGGTAGCGGTGGTAGCAATGGTCCCTTCCAATCTGTCCGTTTCTTACGCGTGAATTCTCGAGGCGCGGTGTCATTGGCGCACCGCAAGGGAGATTCGTCCGAAGCGTCGAAAAAAGAAGCGAGGAAGCAACGAACGAAGATATATCGCGAAAGGTTATTGTATAAATTATCGCGTCCCGTCGTTGGTACGACGATCAAAGGGCCGAACCTTAGCTCGCGCGACGCGACAAACGAGCGAACTCTACGAAAGTCGAAATTACATCTCGCTTTTTTGGCGCGCTGGATGCGACACAGAGGCGCGCGCGCGCGCGCGCACCACTCCAACGACGATCGCCATCTTGCGGGCGAACTCGCGTACACACTTAGGTACGTCGCGACGACGGCGTTGGGAATGCGAGAAGATATAAAAAGCTAGGCGCGGAATATATTCAGGACTAAAGGCAGAATTCATCTCGACGGCGAAGGTTTAACGCACCCTGACGGTTGGCCAAGTATTTCCGTCCACGTCGTCGACGACTACGACGACAATGACGATCACGACGGACGACGAAAGGCGTCCATCGCCGATCGGTAAGTCTCTCGGATTCATCGACGAGTCCACGTTGATCAGAGACGAGGATCCAAAAAAGCGTCCCACCCTAGAGGTATCTAGCGATCATAGACGAAGAATTAACGATCGCTACATTTTCTTGACATCGATGTACCTTGAAATCGTTTACCGCGTTCGCGCCGGCGTGTACCACCGGTGGCTCGCACTCGAACGGTTCATCAGGCGGCACGCGTCACCAACAATTTAGTTCGTCCGGCAATTAGAAAAATGTCCATTTTTAGTTCCAACTTTAGTTCGATGCCATTCGATAAAGCAAAGCGCTCTTGTAGTAGCTACCCATGGAACAGAAGAGACACGAACGATGAGACAGAAATTTCCTTCCCTCTTCGGAATCCATCTTAACAATTTACCCTGGCACTGGCTCAGTTTCGACTTGGATCATCGCGCGGGACTGTATTTTTCATGCTCTTCTCACGCTCGGATAAAATCGTACAATAAATCGTTCATCGCCATGGCGATCGATAGACGAGCGTTGGGGACAAAAAGTCGATCGATAGGCTACCGGTCGTTGAGGCGTTGAAACGAGAAGAAATAGAAAGACACAACGAAAATCTCGGTTAACATCTGGACAAAAAGGAAGACGAAGATCCAAAGCGTTGCTCCAACCTCGATGAAGTAACAACGGTTAAGGCACCGGGGATGGAAAGGGATAAGGGAGGGGTTTTTCGAAGGAAACCGAAGACGATAAGGACGAGGACGGGTTCACGGTCTCCCATTATCCGGAACGCCGTCAGAGCGAGCGGCCAAGAGGGAGAAGAAGGTCGAGTCGCAAAGTGCAGAATGAAGATGTAGGTTAGAGCACCCCGAGGTGCGCCTGCGGTCCACGGCGTGACCCCAGCGGCGCGGGACGGCTCCGAGAGGATTAATTCTCGGTAGGTGATCGCGTACGCGTACGACGACGAAGAAGGAGCAGCAGCGGCAGCTCCGTGGCGCGCCCCCGTCTTCGTCTTCTTCGTCGTCGTCGTCGTCGTCGTCTCTTGGACCACTCGGAACTGGTTTCCAAAATGGTTTGCTTCGTCCCACACGCAAGAATAAGTACAGCCAAAGGCAAAACGTAAAGACGCAAGGACGGCGCGACGCGCGAGCTCCTGCCGTTCTTCTTCTTCTTCTTCTCCTTCTGGCGCGTCCCTCGTCGAATCATCGACGATGTCGGAAGGGAGACGGCGTGACGTGCTCGCGTGAGTTCGTCTGTTTGCTCTTAAGCCGTTAGTGGGACAACTTTTCGATGGGTTTCCCTTCCTTCTTTTTACTCGAGCTTGGAGTTGGTCGCGGCTTGCGAGAGTACGGAAATGAAAGTAGCGTTCGATGCCTGGACGTTCATTCGTTTCGTCGGAATTCCTCGAAAATCACTCAAATTCCATCGGCTTCCGAAGGGAAAAAATTCTTCGATCACCGATCGAAGAATGTTGCAAAAATGTCGTGGAAAATTTTACCTCGCGTTAAGGAGAGATCGAAGACGGGATCGCGCCGAGGTCGACGTCGAGATCAGTGAACGCGGAACACGCGTGCGCGTATTTGACGCTCTGGAACAATGATAATATAACGGATCGTACGATCCTCCTGGCGGAGTAGCAACGATCTCGAGACTTCCACGCGTCGACCTCGATACCTCGATCGTCCTCCTCCTAACCCCCCCCCCTCTCTTTCTCTCTCTCGAATCACGAGCTCCTCTCTTTCAGATCGAGTCGACGTCTTCGAGCGCGGCCAACGCGGACTGCCGCCGCGCGTACGCGCTCCTCACATCGAAAGACACCGTAACGATCTCTTTCGACAAAGCCAATAGCTCCGACGCTATGAGAAAAGGAAGGCCAGAGACTCCGCGCGATCTCTCGGCAGTTTTCAAGCGCTCGGACCGCGATCGAGCTACGAATATTCGCCATCCGCTTTACGGGAAGCTAGTTCCCGCGTAATCGACGAAACGCGAGCGTAAATCGGGCGAACTCGAACGACGACCATCGGCCAACCTTGCAATCTCACCAACGCGCGTTTAATCGCTCTCGACGCGCGGTACGGCGCAAGCGACACCTCGAAACGGCACTAATGGGATTTCCTCCACCCCCCTCCTCATCGTCGTCCAACGAATATCCAGGAAAAAGAATCCTGGCGACGCCTGATCGATACAGTTTTCCCCCCATTTTCGCAGAACTTGACCATTGCTCGCGCCACCAACACCGCGAACAATGCGACGTCGACGGCGGCGACTCGTCGCGTGGCTCGTCTTTCAAGGTGAGCGAGATTCGTCTTTCGGAAAAAAGAGCAAAGAAAAAAAGAGAAACATAAGAAAACGAAGAAGAAGAAGAAGAAGAAGACGACGAAGCGGAGAAACAGAAGAGGAAAAATAGGCCTCGAGATACAAAATGGAGAGGACTCGACGATCGTGCCCTCGATGATCCAGTCTACGGATCCCTCCAGCGAATTATACGTTGAAAATGCGAACGCAATTGGGTGTCTTAGCTAACTCGAGAACCCAGACACGCTTCCGTATAGACGAGAAGACCCCAAAAAATCGGCAAAGATCGACTTTCGTGCCCCAACGAGTTCGATGAAGGTTCGGACAAGGTGTTTCCCTGGATCAGCTTCGACCAAGCTGCTCCGGGGTCGATCTAATCGTATGGGCTCCCAACGACGCAAACCCTTCCATCGAACTTCCATACGTAACCCGGCTCCTGGAAATTCACCTTTCGTTCGAATCGGCCTCCAACGGATCTCCTCTTCCTCCTATCGAACGAAATCGGTAGCTCGGACGACCCTCCAGCGGTTGGAGCCAACGAATCCGACCATCCAACGCGGACGGACGGCGGCGTCTCGCACGAACTGGTCAAACGACATTTTCGAGGGTGCGCAAGGTGCCTGCAATTTCTCGCGGATACGCGTCTTCCTCGATGGTCAAGCGAACTACGAAGCTCCATCGACTTCCTACGATGCGACCACGAAAACTCGAAGGAACGACGCCGCCGTCGCAGTTGTCGTCGTCGTCGTCGTCGTCAGCGTCGTCGTCGCGCCAAGTTCTCACAGAAGCCAAGGAAGGCCAGGGGGGGGGGGGGG
>JAITYT010000383.1:190516-210059 GCA_025433975.1 Liostenogaster flavolineata
CTATTCTTATGGGAAGATCATTCGCTTTAAAAAATCATCGGCTACTCTCGACCCAACGCTCTCGTTTCGACACTTTCGATTCTTATCCGTCAAAAATCGATCGTAGGACGATCGGTTACTCTCGTCCACACCGATTGGCGGTTCGGAACACTCCGGCGTTTTCACTCCAACGAACGAGCCGCTAAAGCACGGAACAACCAGAGTAATAAAAGAAGAAGCCAAAGAAATCTTCCTAAGAACATCCGATCATCGGCCTTCCTTCGATCTAGATCGCATCGTTCTTTCTTCTTCCGTGTTGAAACGAAGCCCAACTAGGTCCAAAGACGCGTGGAATCGCTCGACCTCGCTAATGGCGACGCGTTGCGCGATGTACGACGGAGGAACCATCATCGAAGACGCAAGTGGAGGCATTCGCGTTTCGATATTATTCGACGTCCAAGAACGAAAAAGAGAACATTGCGAAGACGTATAGACGACAGAGCCGATGGAAAGATCGCGATTGGAGGTTGAACGATCTCACTGTATGCATCTTCGTAATGGCCTAGTGCAGAAGACGGAAAATGCGTGCGGCCTCTCGAATGTGGCTCTTCCACGAATAACGACTATGCGCGGCGCGCAGGCATCGCGTTATTACGAGTTCTTTCCTCAAATATCTCATATAAATTTGAAATAAAGAACTCGCGGAGAAGAAGCGTCGTAAGGGTTTTCAGAGGAATCAACTTTCCAAACGTTATTATTTTACAAACTTGACATTGTAGCGGAGAAAAAGACAATTTAATACATGTCTAATCCTAATACGGTCATCGTCGCCACGGAGGCCTAATTTGCAGACCTCGAGAAAACGTTTTTTTCAAACGGGTTAATGAAGTTGGAGCATCGCTGGGTCAAGTGTATCGAACTAAAAGGAGACCCTTTCCAAAATTTTCGATTTTCTTTGTAGGCTAAGTACTGATCGGACCAGTCACGTATACAGTATAACAATACTTTTAGGTTCTTCTCGGAGTCATTACGTTTCTTTTTACGAAAGACGTTGTTTCTTATATTTTTTGTATGAAAAACTGTCGAGGAAAAGCGAAATGACTTTCCGAACAACCTAACAGTTCCTAGTTTTAATCGACTTATAAAACAATTTCTCGTAAATTTTCCTGGAGAAAAAAAATTGTTGCACCGCTGACGCAAGGCAACCAACCACCGATGACCTCGTATCCTAGTTATTGCGTCATCAAAACGCACCGCTTACACCTCGATTACCTTTTCCACGCTTTTTCACGGCTAGAAGGAACGGATCCAACCCTTTCGGCGCCGTTGGTCGAGGTATTCGACGCGACCTTCGTGCCTTGAACGGCGCCTTCTCTCCTCCTTTTTTGCCTTGGTCGAAGACGCGGCGCGATCAATGCGCCGGCTCTGAGGTCGTCTACGCCGTGAACGCGGAAGAAGCGTGGAGATAAATAAAGCGGCGATTAAACGCAGATTGATCTTGAACCAAGAAAAGATAAGAAGATAGCCGGTCTAACGCGTGTATCGAGACGATCTCTGTGGGTTTCGAAATCAAATCGACTGTCGCGAATACAAATTGCTTTTAAATCGTTAAAATCACCCAACAGTCTTTACAGGGTCCCACAGCTTCAGAAAGACAATTTCTTAGTACCCTCGAATCGAAAGGAAAACCGAAAAAATTCGACGAGTCTTACAAGCCGATTCGATCGAAATTTCACGATCCCAAATTTAAACAGGGTTCGCGATTATCTCGATTTATAATTTGGAGAATAATTTCAAACCCCCGAAATTACCTATGACTTCTAGAAGAGTCTGGCAGCTTCAGAGAGGCACTTTCTTGGCATTCCCGAGTCGAAAGGAAACCGAAAAAATTCGACGAGTCTTACAAGCCGATCCGATAGAAATTTCGCGTTATCTCTAAAATTTGAGGACGGAAATTCGCGAAACGTAGCTCGTTCGATTGAAGCGTCTCGTGAGCGCGTGTGAGAAAGCAGCAACACCTTCGGCTTAAAGGCGATCAAGGTCTTTCTTATCCAACGAAGAGACGCGATAAGATAAGACTGACGAGGCACCCGTGCTGCCACTTCCGATCGTTCTTTCGTTCCCTTCTTCCCTCGCAAGCGCGTCGATCTTCCTCGATCACCGAGATGATCTCGATCGATCGAAGGAAAAAGGCGCGCCACGATAACCAAACCATCGACGGATCCAACCGCGTAACCTTGCCGGCAAGACGATAGATAAATCGTGGACGTTCCGGCGCGTCGAGTGCGCCTTATCGACGCGACACGACACAAGGACGAGAAAGAACGAAAAACTAATGGTTTTGCGTCGTTCGATCCGTAAAACACGCTCGAAGCTCGATCACGAGGCTAATTTTCCATGCGTCTGCTAATGGTTGACTTCTAATCGCGTTGTTCTTTTCTATGCCGTTTGTTCTGTACAGCCAATTTAATTAAATTAGATTTAATTTAATTTAACCGTACCTTATCCTTCGAGTTAATTTTTCCAGAATAATTTCCAAAATATAAATCACTCCAAGACATAATAATTGACAATGAACAAGAATGTGGAACGAGGTCCTGTGTTCGAGGAATATGCTTACGAGATTTTAAGCCTACGTAATAAAATAGTCCCCTCGTTAACTCATTATCCATCAATGCCCCATTTCTGGGACACATTCCGGGGATTTTCAAATTTCAAATTCAAAGTTGGTTAGTATGATGAATATCATCGTACAGTTAATTTAATTTTTCTTGTATTTTCGAATTGCGGCGTGTAATGGGTTAATATTAAAAACAGAATTAGGATAAAAAACACGGTGACCTACGAACGAGTCGAACGCTTGAACTTCGAGCGTGCCTTCTCGCCTGGACGCGGAAAGCTT
This sequence comes from Liostenogaster flavolineata, assembly GCA_025433975.1. Taxonomy (NCBI): domain Eukaryota; kingdom Metazoa; phylum Arthropoda; class Insecta; order Hymenoptera; family Vespidae; genus Liostenogaster; species Liostenogaster flavolineata. Next base: position 193,398 of record JAITYT010000383.1, read on the forward strand.
AATTGGCATTTCGACGCGAGAAACGAGCGCGCTCGACTGCGATCGCCAAAATATTACGCCGAGTATCGATATTATTCTCCGAATATCCGAGATAAAAAATGCGTAGGAACACGCGGTCATCCTCGAGAAAAACCCTTCCGGGACGAAAGCGACTCGAAAAGGGAAGATTACGTTCTTATCTCGAGAGACGCGGTCTGGCTCTTGGACTTATCGAGGATTTACCGAACGATGAATCAGAGGAACGCGACAGGTGAAACGCCAGTGTCGTGGAGACACGTCGAATTACGAAAAAAGATCGGAATTTCGAGGCGACGTTCTCGAAAAACCTACACGTCGTTGGCCTTAGCACCGAGCGTGCGTGCGTGCGTTGTATTTTCGCTGGAACTCGCGCTGCTTTCCATCGAGCGGGCAGGCCGCGAGGGGCTGCCGTTATCGCGCTACGATCAGAAAGGCGCGAAGTACGCATCGAGGGAGCAAAAGCGAGTCGAACGTTCCGCGAGGTGAACTTCGAAGGAAGGAAGGAAGGAAGGAAGAGGCAAGTTAAAAAAAAGAAAGGGAAAAAAATGGAGTCAAAAGCAAGAGAACGAAATATGGAAAAATATAAGAGAGAGGAAGATAAGATAAGAAAAGAAAAGGAAAGAGAAGAAAAGAGGTGAAGTAAAAGGAAGGGAAAGAAGAAATAAGAGGAGAAGGAGGAGGAGGAGGAGAATCCGGCAGCGAGGAACGAGCATCTTTTTGTGATATCTCGAGCAAAGTGGCTCGGTGATTCGTGCGAATGTACCGGCGTGGAACGCTTATGATAATGAGCTCGTCCGATTACCAGACAGCAGGCCGAACGAGCGGCGGAGACGATGCCGGCCCGATAGAGACGTCCACAACCGGATACGAGAAAGGCCGACGATGGAAGACGCGGATAATCGTCGTATTCGCGGTTCATTCCCTTACGAATCCTACGCAAGGACGACGATTCGAGTCGTTCGCCGTTAAAAAGGCGAATTTCCATCGACTTTTCCCCTGGAGGCTGGTTGACGATTGTTCGCTTCGCAAACGAGTTACTTAACACGTTGAATGTCATCGGTGATTGACAGTGGCACTTATAGGTAGCGTGCGCGGCCTGAACGACATTTCCTTATAAAATCGCGTGGCACTCTATGCGTTAAGAAACTTAAGCGAACGAAGACTATTCGAGTCGCTCGATCTTCTTCGTCTGCTAAGATCACGAATTTTGATCGATTTTTCCCAAGGAGCTGGTGGACGATTGTTCGATGCGCGAACAAATTGCTGAAGAATCTTAAGCTAACGAAGACAATTCGAGTCGTTCTCATCTTTATTAAAAAAATCTCGATTATTATCAAAACATTGCGATGAACGTATCGGAAATAATACGTAGAGATTGGTTTCGATGCAACAAAGCAAATCACGTAGTAGATGAGACATGGAGGTTCTTGTGATTTGACTCTTTTTTACGCGGACAATTTGTGAAAGATTCAGTTATTATTTCTCCGATTAAAGAAAGTCATAAACAATCTTTTTGTCACTGCTTCTCTGACGGTGTTGGACGAAAGGGCGGACGAATAATCGCCGAATTCGCGCGCAATTCGTTTACCAATTCCACGTGACGGACGACGACACGAGCCTCTCGTCGGTGTCGATTCTTTTCGCCATTTCAACTGGCCAGACTCTGCTTAGTAATTGTATCGATCCCCTCGAGATTGCACGTCGAGCGTCGTTCGAGTACGAGCACGAAATCTTCGACCGTATCGAAGCGAACGCGTTGACTTCCACTCGAGGAAAACCTTTCCTTCGAAAGTAAGTCGTACTCGAGACACTGTCCACCCAGCGGCCGGCTTAATTTTCGACGATTCGAAGGTCCTCCCGTTACGTCGACAATTTTACGAACATTTTTAAACCATAAAAGATAAGAACAAGTGAAAACAAAAGAAGAAAAAAGAGACTCGATGAACATTTACAAATGTCACGAAAACAATTATTATCGCGTTATCGTTTCAGATGACGGAATAAAATGATCAAAGGATAGTGTCGACAAAAAATGGAAAATTACAATCGATTACGCGTTTCGATAAATGTGAAGAAAGTAAAAAGGCAAACGTCGAGTCGAAGTCGATCGAAAGTAAAGCGTAAAAATATAAAACGAATAACGGAGAAAGCGACGCTCCTGAGATCGCGCCGTTTCGCCCGCTGTTCGAGGTGAGGTCGATAATCGAACGCGTTCGTACCTTCACGGACGACGAAAGAGGAAGTCGCGTTTTGCGAAGGAACGTGCGCCAACACCTGCGCCAGAGAGAAAACGAGATAGATAAAGAGATAGAGAGAAAGGCAGAGAGCGAGAGAGCGAGAGAGAGGACGAGAGGCACCTCCCACCTGCAGGACACCTGAACCCGAGAGATATGACGAGACACGACGAAGACGAAAACGACAATCGACGCACCTGACTGGACGACGCGACAGCTCCGATGCAATTTTTATTGCATCGACCCGATGCAAGCGAACGCAACGACTCGTACGAGGGAACGGGCTACCAAGGTGTCGAAACACCTTATCGAACATATGCTTCGATCGATCACAGTTAATAAAGACGACTCTCAGAGTCGAGACCAGACGAGTAAATTTTCTCGCGATGACTGTGCGAATTTCCGCGGTATTCCTCGGATAAACACGAGCCTAACCTAAAATAAAAAGGAAAATAATTTCGCTTCGCGTCGTTCGAAAAATTAACGAAAAAAAAGAGAAGATAAGAACGGACAAAATTGATCACTGACGTCATCGCTCGCGAGGCGCGACCAAAATTGCACATCGAGCGTGACGATGATAATTCTATAACGATCCAAAGATTTCAATAAGATAAGAGGATCGAAAAATTAAGGGAGAAAAAAAATAAAAAGAAAACGATCGATTCGAACGCGCTTCTTCCATCGTTGGTGGCGTTGCAACAAAGTTGCATTGCACATCGAGCGTGACGATGATAATTCTATAACGGGGTCTCCGTCCGGCTTGGGTCACAGCCCGCGTGTCTTCCTGCTTCAAGGAGGCCACCGGAAGTTAAGGCGAAGTAAGAACTGGTCCACGACGAAGTGTCTTTTGTCGCCAACCTTTCGTCTCTCTTATTCCTCCGAGTGACATGACTCTCCCTCGTTTTCTCTCTCTCTCTCTCGGAATCGACGCGGAAAGAAGGAACGATAGCTTCGTTCGTTGCCGGCATCCCGTGGAGTAACGGTCACGCCGCTCAAGATCAGAAGCTAACGCGACGGACGCCATATTTTCGACGTGCGCTCGCGAATATAGTCGCGCTACGCGTTCGGACGCGCGCTGCCCATCGAGAGGATCGAGCGAGCGCTACGATAACGGATTCTTCGGATATACTGTTACCACGTCCGAGGGAATGTATCGACACGCATACGAAGAGAGATGGAGAATAAAACGACGAAGACTTTAGAGAGATTGCGCGCCTAGCAGGAAACATCGCGAAAAGAGTCCTAGTTAGGCCCTATGCCTAGGCGTCAAAGAACCGACTTGCCTTGCTCCAAGCATCCTTCGATAACGAAGAACGAAACCGTATCGATCTTGGCTGTCGGATGGATTTAACGAAGCAAATCGATCCCACGGAGGAACTCGAACGTCCGAAAGGTCTGTCAGTCTCTCGTAACGTTGGGTCCTTCGACCCGCGAATGGGTCTAACGATGCATCGCGTGGTTTGTTTCTCTTTTGGGGAAAAAAAGAAGAAAAAAAATAAGAGAGGAGAATCGATTCGCCAAAGCGGCGCGAAACTCGTGCAAATCGAGCCGAAGAGGCACGACGTTCCTCCCATGGGAGCTGGAGCGACACGAGCTACACGAACGGATGCAGCAGAGGAGAAGGACGAAAAGGTGGAAGAGAAACGAGAATTCTCCCGTTGGGTCTCCGAGGGCTACCGGAGAAACAAGACGGCGGCTCAACGACAAGGCGATGACAACGGCGAAGAGTGGAAGAAAGAGGGCAAAAGGAGACACGAAAATCGTCGTGGTTGTCATCGTCTTCGTAGTAGTGGTCGTTGGATTTTTGCGGCGAGATCGAAGACCTTTCTTTCCTTCTTTCTCCGCGCGAGCGAGACGAGGACGAGATGGAAGAAAAATGGAGAACGGAACGCCCCGATACGCCTCTACTATGTTCTACCAGAGGTATCGAAAGGAGCAACGCGTGCTCGGCTGAACGGGAGGAGGTCGAGGAGGTGAACGTGGCGCGATGCAAGGAGGATGGTAAGAGGAGGGGAAGGAGTTAGAAAACAGCCTCCTGGCGCGAGAGTTCCATCGCGTGACGCGCCGTCGTTAAGCGCCGAGCAAAGACGCCGCTGGTTTCGTTGTTTGGATCCGCGTTTCGTGATTTCGCGCTTCTTCCTTCCACGAATCGATTCCCCGATGGATCGATCGGCTCTACGACGGCACGATTCCGTTTACGATGCGACGTAGTTCGTCGCGTATGGGTCGGTTTAACCCTTTTAGTACCAGACGCAAAACTGTTGCCTATTCGAGACACTTGGACGCATCGAACACGCGAAATAAAAACATAGTTGTATATAAAAGCATCTGATAAGAATAATAAAAATCAACGATTAACGTTTCTACTTCGAAATGACATCGATATTCGAAAAATATTTATTTATCGTCGTCCTTCGCGTTTCTCCAAACTTCTCCAAACGACGGGAAAATATTAACCCTTTCCAATCCGAATTCTTTTTCATTTCTCTGTCCGTTAATGTCGGCATTCGAAGCCGAGTCTCTTGTCGATCTTGTCTCAAAGATAACGATAGTAAAAATTTTTATATTAATGTTCTGTACGAAACATTCAAAACTGATAAACGAGTGATCCAACTTTCGGCTTCATTTTTATGGAGGGTGACCACAGTCGGCCCTAGTAGCGAAAGGGTCAAATCGCTACAAAGCAACGCAAAAGGTTTTATTTCGCTTCCGACGACACTTTTCTCGTTCGATCTCGAGCGACGACAACCGGAAACAAGAGAAGAGATTTCGTGGAGATACGATCGGTCCATCGGCGCGCGGACGCGACGACGAGGACGAAGACAGCCACGCGAGGCGGTTCACAGCCTCTCGATACCTCGATTCGCGGGGAAAACAACGAGGTTCCGCGACGAGCGAAATTCGACGCGAACGAGAAAAGTTTGACGTCGATTCCCGGACGAACGATTCTGCCGTACGCGCGGGTGGATATACGCGCAACGATTCGCGTATGAATATTCGATCGATTTCCGCGGAGCGCGAGAGGAAGGGAGAGAAAGGATCACGGCTTGGCTTTTCGCATGGAACGTCGAAGTTGCTCGACTCTTCGTCGAGGGTTCTCAACGACGCGACCGATGGCCCGTCGTCGCCTTCGTTCGCGACGGCTATCGTTTTAATTCCATCCTTCGATCGACCTCTCGTCGTCTAAATTTATTCCAAATTGACCGTGGAATTTCGTTAATTCTCGCGCGAAGAATTCTATAATAGTCGGGGGAACAGGCAGGGACGTTTTCGCGAGCACCCGCGGTATCGACGTCCGACCGATCACGAATAAACGATGCGCGTCGAGATTGCAACGCTCGCTTCTCCAAGTGGAAATTGATTTTATCATCGATATAAAAGTTCGATGCGAGATTTTCCCCCCCGAATCGTAGGATCGCCGTCGGCAAAAGTTACTTCACACGACGGCAACAACTTTCACCCAGTACCAAAGATGCGTTCGACACAAGTTCACACCTGTACGTAAACCACAACACAAAGGTGGTGGTTTCTCCAACCACGCTCTCAAGAAAATCCCGCTCGGAAGACCCGAATTCGGTCGGGTCGCGCTTCGACCGATCCGGACCCACCCGAGTTACCCCACCCAAACGCTACAAGGTGGTAAACACACATACGCACAAACAGACGCGCGAGAACGAAAGAACGAAAGTAAAGACAGTCCCCTTTACCTGAAGTAGTGGGAGCCAAACGGCGAGCAGTAGAAGGGATCGTTGTGCATGTGAGGCTGACCCGGTACCGCCGGTCCCTGCGGGTGAGCGTGAGGTCCCATAGGACCCGGTGCGCACATACCAGGCGCTCCTTGAGGCTGCATGCCGGCCGGTCCCATCATGCCGGCCGCCGCCGCGGCGGCAGCGGCCATGGGATGCGGTGGTCCCGGATGGTGAGGTGACCCGACCATATGGGGAGCCGGGTGATGGGGATGGGGCGAGGGTCCACCGCCACCCATGTGAGGATGAGGCGCGTGCGGCGAGCCGCTCATCATGCCGTGAGGCGGCATCGGATGGGGACTGGGCGATGCCCCGTTGAGGTGGGGCCCGGCGCCAGCGGCGCCGCCGCCGGCCCCTCCCGCTCCGCCGCCCCCGCCCCCACCGGCGCCAGCACCGGCAGCAGCCGCCGCGGCCGCCGCAGCTGCGACGGCCACCGCGTGAGGCGTCGAAGGGCCGCCGTGCGTCGGTGTGGTGGCCGGTTGAGGAGGCGGCAGGTTGGGCGGCCCCGTGCCCGCCAGCGGCGGCAACGGCCCGTTCGCCATGTTGTTCAGCTGCGTCAGCGATGCCGCCGCCGACGCCATCGCCTGTAGGGGATTCGTCGCTGCGCCGACGCCGCCGATGCCGATGCCGCCGCCGCCGCCGCCGCCGCCGCTCACGACGACGTTACTATTGCCGCCGACGTTGACGACGTTGATGTTCAGGCTGTTGATGTTGTTGGCGTGCGCGTGTGGGTGCCCGTTGTTATTGCCGATGTGGCCTAAATTGTTGCGATTGAGGCCGTTCGGATTGGCGGCGATTACGAGGCCGCTACCGTTCCCACCACCACCGTTGCCGTTGCCGTTGTTGTTGTTATTGTTGTTGCTTGTGCCGTTGTTGAGGACGCCGCCGCCGAGGGACTGCAGTGACGGCGGCAGCGGTGGCGAGCCGGCGGGGGACGCAGCCGGGCCCCCGAGGCACCGGCCCGACGGACCGGAGGCGGTTACGCTGCTTGCCGCTACCGGCACGCCGGCGTGGAGTGGTATTCCACCTGGGGGGCGCTGCGCCACCCTCACCGGCATCACTCCCCCCTCCACGACGCCCTTCTCACCCTCTCCTCGAATCTCTCGCCGAGCGGCCTTCGACTCGTTGCCCGTACGCTCTTTATGCGCGTCCTTTCCCCACCGCGTGCACGCCGGCCACCGGTAAGAGCGGAGGAGAGAGACCGCCGGCCCTGAGAGAGAAAGAGCGGCAGTCGGGGCAGAGGAAGGAAGAAAGATCGAAAGCCGGAGGAGAGCGTACGTAACGAGTCGATGCCTCGTCTACGGCTTTCGTCGCTCGATTCTCTCGCCTCTTCGTCGAATCCGGGCACCACCGAATTCCTCCGTAGAATTCTTGTCCTTCGCCGAAGAGAGGATCTTTCTCTCTCTCTCTCTCTTCTTCCTTCTCTTCCTCGTAGACCGTCTCTCCTTCCTTTTTTTTTCTTCTCGCACGCACTAACCGCACACTCGAGCACGTAGGATACCTCCTCGCTACGCGCTTCCTTCCTTCCCGGTTGGAGAGTCTCTCGTGGAGAAGCGAGAAGGCGCGCACCCGCGCGTGTCACGAATACCACTGCGACGCGGACGGGGGACAAGGACGGAACGACGCACCTTCGCGCCGTGCGTCGCCACTCTGCCACTTACCACCGCTACCGCACCACCACGCACACCGAAACAATCCTTTAGGATATGTGGAGTAGCGACGACGACGACGACGACGACGACGACGACGTTCGATTTTCGGGAGACGATCGAAGTCTCGACCAAGCCGGTGGTCGCACACCTTGCCTTCTTCGAGAAGAAGGCCGACGTCGGCCCGGAAAAGTTCCTACCACCTGTTCGAACGGTTCGAGGAGAGGATTAAAATAATCTTATCCCTGAATATGAGCACGTCCAGCCAAAAATTAGAAATTTCGGTATTTCTTTCCTACAGTTCCAAATAAACGTCAAAACGATGACGTAGCGAATAGACTTCTTCTTCTCCTCCTTTTATCGAGCCGTTTTTCTTTCTCTATCTTCGAGGACGAACGAGTCGCACTCACTGAACGCGGGTTACGACGTATCCGTTTGGGCACGTGGCCGTCGCGCCGACGGCGTCGCGGCGCGCACCTACTACTACTGCTACCACCACTACTACTACTACTACCACCACCACCACCACCTTCACCATCACCATCACCATCACCGTCGTCACAACATAGCCGATTCGTACCGCTGCTGCTGCTGCTGCTGCTACTACCGCTATACCGTTTCCGCTTCCTTCGCGACTCCCGCCCATCGCCGCGCTCTCTTCGTCGTCCTAGCTCGAATTCTTTCTCTTTTTCTCTCTTACTCTCTTCGGGTTATCTCCATTCGTACGACGAAAAGTACACGATCAAGAAAGGTACGCTAAGAGAAACCAAGGAGGAAAATAACACGCGTCGGTTCCAGCGCGACGATCTGCTGTTCGTTCCTCTCCTTTTTCTCTTTTCGCTCTTCTCTACTACCACCTCCTCCTCCCCCTCCTCCTCCTCCTTCTTCTTCTTCTTCTTCTTCTCCACCTCCTTCTCTTCCTTCAGCAACGCGGAAGATATCGCGCGGTACTCCTCAGTCTCCGCTGGGCGAACCGAGAGCCAAGCCGATCGCTCTCGAGCCCCACACCGCGAGAGTCCTCACGACGCGTTTCGGCATTCTAACGGCACCCGCCTTTCACCTCGCAGCCTCCCTCGCTCCTCCTCCTTCTCCTCCTCCCTTCCAGCCTAGTAGCGAAGCGTAAAATCGTCGGCGCGTGATACTCGCTCGACTTGCGTATTTGGCTCGTAGAGGCAAACGTAAACACAACGATGGGGAAGGTTGGGGAGGGAGAGAGAGAGAGAGAAAAAAAAATGAAAGACGCTCGATATTCGAACGCCGATCTGGAGTTGGTTTCGGATCTTCCTCGGCGTTTTATCGCGCTGTACCGACCGCGTCGCGCGTCATTTGCATTCCCAGTTCGACGAATGCGTCGAAGGACGCCGGCGGCGTGTACTGCTGAAGCTCCTGCTCCTCGTACCACCACTACCGCCGCCACTACCACTGTGTAACGACGACGATAACGACACAATGACGACGCCGCGCACTAGGAACGAAGCAACGCGCCGACGTTCGTTCGGCCGCGTGGCCGACTCCGTTTTACCGTGCTGGGTACTCTTTGCTACCTGTCCGTGAACGTTTGCGCGTCCACGTACCTTCCGTACGTACGCGTTTACCGAGTCGTGTATGTACGACGTATGCGTGTATATACGAGAACGTATATGTGTGCGTGACGCGTGCGACTCGCTCGTATATCTCGTCCTTTTTTTTTGGATTATCCGTAGCGCATCGGGGGTACGTGACGCTTCGTACGAAGTAAGGTTATGTACGACGACGCGAGACACGGCACTGTAATCGAACGCGCTCTCAAAGAGAAGAGACTTTTTTTTCTCTTACTTGTCAATTCTATCTCTCTCTTCCCCTTCTTCCACGCAGCGTCCGCCGTCGTGGTTGTGTCACGGAAAATACGAAACTAACCGAAGACAACCGACGCGAAACGACGTATACGAGAACTGCACCTCACGAAGGCGGTCGCGTTACTGCGGAGCGGCAGGCGTGGCGGCGCTGCGGTCGCCGCAGGCTCCGCGCTGCCCGCGCTGACGCGGTCGCACGAGGGCCGCGGAGAGGGGGAAGACCCTCGGCGGTGGCGGCGAGTGGTGGGGGTGGCAGTGGCGGCCGAAGCTGCCACAGCCGCGTAGAGGACGGGAGGAAAAGAAGAGCGTCGAGGAAGGGGGAGCCACGCGAGGCACCAGCCGCGGACGGCCGAAGGGAGCCGAGGATGCACGAAGTCGTCGCGAGCGAGTCCCGCCGCTGTGGGGCGGCATGGGAAGGGGAGGGGATCGACTCACGCACGTCCACGACTACTACGATGCGACTACGATCGTGGCGAGGACCACGAGGGGAGGTGCGGGGGCCACGTGAGCGCGCGACGCCCGGCTTCCACACGCAACCGCCCTAACCTACGTATCGGCATCGATGATCGGTCGTCATTGATGCTTCGAAAAATGATGGAAATCGCCGAGACGAGCGAATGATAAGGCTAAATGCGTCTTTGAAAATGTTGATGAGGCTTGTGAGAGTCGTTTCGACAGTTTTAATGTGAATTTTGAGTTTAACGATATTTTTGCTAGTGCTCTTTGCTCGAGTTTCGACGAGAAACTGGACGATAATAATCGAAATTATTCGATGGATAGAAGTGTGGGTACTTCGACGATCGATCGTTTCATTGACAGGTACAGAGCATCGCTCGACCCTCTATGGACCGATTTTTTGTTTTAAATATAAAAAAATTCAGTTTAAACAACTCTATTACGATAAATTCACTATCTTTCCGTGACTTTCAGGTAACAACGGCCTATAATGTTTTATTTGCACTTCCGTGTATAAAAACTTAAGCGTGAACTTTTACAAAGCAGTTCGCACTTGTACTTCCTTATAATCTTGCCCACGTATCCCAGATTCTATCATGTTTCGTTTGCACGTAACGCTCTTTCCATCGTAACGCAATTCGTCGCTTTACGAAAAATAGGCTCGTAAAATAATCTTTACGTGTGCATCTTGACCCATTTCCGAGGGAAATATCGTTGAAACGATACGTCGCTATTCTATTTTATTCCTTTCGCTCCTCTCTCCATTCTTTCTCTCTATTCTTCCGTTTCGCTCGCTCGCCGACGACGCAACATCGACTCCAGTCTCTCGTCGAAACGATCGATCGACTTTGTTATCCGCGGATCGAGCCGAGGAAGTCGTCGCATGGGAAACAACGGAAGCGCGTTCTGTAATTCCACCGACGGAAACGACGACACTCGACCGTGCGCAGGACGGCAACTCCGATCGCGCTGGACACGCCGAGGAAAGTTCGACTTCCTTTCTCGTAAGATTCGACGGATTCGTCGTCTCGGTTGTTAGCGATCGTCGCGATTGATTCGTAAGGCTATCCGGTCCGGATCAGGAATTCGATTTGCCGTGATCAGGGTCAAGTCGAACGTATTTGTACGTCTATCGAGAAAGGGACTGCTCGATGGAGTTTCTCCGAGTCTCGAGACGTCTTCCTCCAGCCTGAAAACAGGCTCGATCGAGATCGTCGACGACAATTTCGCGAGAACGATGTCTAATCGACGTTCTTCGCGGTAATTATTTACCCTTTCGTTTTCCTAAAGTTATCCGTAATGAGTCAATGTCCAGGATTTCTTGCAGCTTGATCCTATCTGTAGCCAGAGATTGTCAGTGATTAACAACCAAAATCTTTTTCTACCCTAAAATTCTAACGAGCGACTAAGATTAACCCTTCGAAGTGTCCCCATAGAAAAGAACTCAGCAGTATTTGACCGAAATTGCTTCGTTTGATTACCTTCGCGACTATCCAAGTAATAAGATAAGGATTTTTAGTCGATCGAGGCCTCTGTTTCAATATTTGGCGTCTTAAAATATTTTTGGATAAAAATTGATATCGGAACGAAGGGAGGGTGAGGAAATACGCGTAAAATAGTGAAATGGCGTACACGCGAACGTTAAGATACAATTTGCAAGATAACGACGAAGAATTTAAAAGCTGGTGGGTTACATTGACACGACACGAGTCGACGCGACGCGCCAATTTAAAACACAAGACTGACGTTACTCTCCTGCACTAATTGTGATCGTTTAAGAATAATCGTACTAAGAATAAACGTTTAAAAGCTACTGCAAAGTCAACGAGAGGAAATCAATTAAATAATAATTATCTCGATATCATTCATGCTTTATGGAAACTAATGTAAATACCTTGTAATATAAATAATTTTGTGAAGCGTATTTCGTGCACGATATTGATGAATATGCGTAATATTTCAAATATATCGTTTGATGTAACTTGATTTGCTTGCGATTAAACCTTACGCATTCGTTTCGATGCATAATCGGACGTATTGGCGCTTTTTAACCCTCCATCGCATATAGAGTCAAATTTGGATTCGCAACATCGTGATTTTCCCAACGTCGTTGGAATCGTGTTTGAAGAAACGTCGGGCGAATATAAAACGAAGCGGCAATTACAGGTATAACGCGAACTAAAGAACGAAGAATTACAAATTTCTTAAAATTAGAAAACAAAGTTGTAAGTGACATTCTCTTACGAACGTTTCGAATATAGAATCGTTAATTCGCGTAACTTTCGATAAATATCCAGAAGATACGGAAGAGTATTATGTACATCGTAATACATTATAATCCATGCAAATAATACAATTTTATTATATACAAGGATTATTTCGGAAAGTAAACGTTCAAAAATTTCTTTCTATCGTTATAACTATTATGCATCCAATTACAACGTATTTTCCTGATTTCCAATTTTTTCCTATCGATATTTACCGACTACGTTAACAGGAACGAGATGCAAATTATCTTATATTCTTGACGAATCTAAAAATTCCTATTCGAGTATTATAATAAAGCATCTGCGAATCACAGTACAATACAATATAAATACATTATACGTAGTATGGAAAATACGATTTATTACTCGATTTTAATACTTTTCTCACTTCTACGTTATACCAGCATGCATTTCAATCGAAAATATAAAACCCTTCGCGTATTTTGATACACGCTTTAAAATCTGCAATTTCGTAGTTTTAATACGCCGCGACGGTGTATTAAAACGCGACGTTCCCATAAATCCCAAACACGGATTTAACTAATTTTGGAGCATCACTCGAGAAATTCTCTTCGTTATCTCTGGCGCAACTTTTCGCCGTATGGGTTCTACCTCAAAATAAAATCAATATAGCGTGTCGTGGTAGAATCGGCGTTAGAATATCAATTACGTGAAAATCCAGAGTACCATCTTATCCCTCTGCCTTCTACGCTTCTACGCGGCGCGTCTAATCTTCCTTCCACTGTCGGTAGAAGATCAAGAAAAGAAGAGAAGATAAGACAAGGGAAGAAGGCGAGTGAATCCACGCAAAAGAAACCGACATTCCTGAGCAAGGAAAGAATCTCATCGTTAGCAACGGGAGTCGTGTTATTCGCAAACCAGGAAACCCATCACGATTTCCGTAAACCAGCCGAGCTTCGCCATTTCCTTTTTCCACCGCTCTCCTCTTTTCCCTTATTTTCAGTCTCCTTTTACTCGCGGTTCGCCTATTACGAAGAAGACGAAGAAGAAGACGAAGAAGAAGAAGAAAAGAGTTCCACGTATGAATTTCAGCCGTTCGAACGAACGGGAGAAAAATTCAAGCATTATTTACAATCCATACGGAATATCTCGCGAGCGTCGCTCGTAAGAACGACTGTTTACGAGGTGATAAACGTTTCTCGAGTTGTAAGTCCGAACCCCTACGACAATACGCCGCACCGACCGACGTTCCTAACCGATCCTAACCTCGATCCAGGGATAGACCAGCCACGTGGTCTACTAAAAAGCCCTAATAGCCCACCGAGAAAGATCGAAACGACCAATTCGACGATCGATCGGCCCGTAATCGTGGCAATGGCCGTTAGGAGAGGATCGACGGCTTAGGAGAGCCGCACGGAGCAAAGTGAATCGCTAGTGAACGCGGCGCGTAACCGGTTTACGACGAAACGCGGAATCCCGATGTCCCCCTGACTCTCTCAGCACGATAAATTCGACGGGGTTCGACGTGTACCGCGGTGACGCTTTATTAGCATTGCCCGCCTCCTCTCTCGTTCGCCGATCGTCCTCGTTTTCCCGGCATCAAAGCGCAAAATTGATCAGACCGATCGGAGCGCGCGTTACGGAGAAGGCAGCCTCCGCCTCCTCGATATACACATCTCCCCCACCCCATCGATTATATCGTCGATAAAGATAAAAGAAGAGAGCCGGTTCGAAGGACGTTCGAATTTTACGATTTTACCGATTTTTTTCTGATTACGTCCTTCTTTTTGTAATTCGTAGCATTTACAAGATCAACGAGCGTGCTAAGATCGTCAGACTTCTACCGGACGATCCTAAAATACTAATCATATTTTTAACAAAGCTCTCGAATTGCTCGCGATAATTGTGAATTTTCTATGACTCCTTCAAAGCGATCGGTGATTTTTCTACGTTTTTTCGATAAATCGCGTGACAAGTTTACGCAACTTCGCGACAGACGAGATCGTCTGGAATAAAATAGGGAAATATCGATGCACGCAAAACATCGTTCGCAATTACGACGTTGATCGAGATCGCTCGTTGCGTAACGTACGCGCAAGACGAAGGATCAAGCCGAGAGATTCCGCGTAAATAAGTACGAAGGGCGTAAGCACGATCGTAAGGTAATTAACTCGAGTCAGGCCCATAAACGTTTCATTTTACCGCCTCGAAGTTAACGAGATGCACCCTGTAAAATTCTCGTAGCGGCCTTCCTTACTCCGCTCGATCTCGGCTTAGATCACGAGAATTCCTAATGCCAACGCCAATAAATAATTCTCCCTTTCCTTCGATCGTCCCTTTAATCCCTAACGACGAAGGAGTAGTCAACAGCGATCGAGAGGAAGAATTTCGAGAAAATTCCTTCTCGGACTTTCGGCCATGCCCGATTTTAACGACGAAATCGATCGCGCGAGAGACGCGAGAGACGACGTAAAATCGTGATTCGCGTTACGTTAAGAGACGAAGAACGAGTCGACGGCTGATCGTTTCGTACTTGCAGCTCGAAAAAACGCGATGCAATCGATGTTAACGACAAAGAACTGTTCGCGAAGCGATTGAAGCTTTCGAAGGTAGAAAAAAAGAGTGGAAATAAAAAATAGAGAAATGACGCTCGAGAGAAAGGGGAGAAGGGGTCGGTCGAAGGTGGGGAGGAGGTAGGGGTTCGACCGGAGGAAGGGAGGAAAAGAGAGAGAGAGAGAGGAGAAAAGCAAGGTAGCGTTCGATGGTAAAATACTCGCGTAAATCGATTACGCGATATTAACGGCAAAAATTGAAAACCGTTCCTAACTTCGACGTGCGCGAATAGCACGCGCTGAGAGAAAAAGTTCCACCTCTCTCTCCCTCTCTCTCTCTCTCTCCAAAAAAAAATTCTAGAGCATACAAAGCACACGGGGGTTTTGATTTTGAAAGTACGTTCGAACGTCGCTCGCTGCTCGGCTCGGCTCGACGTCTCTCTCTCTCTCTCTCCCTCTCTCTCGATTCAACCGATTAAATTCTCCCGATTGTTCTCGACGAAGTAAAAACGCCCAGCACGCGTTGTTCGCCATTTTAGCAAGGCGAGCGGACTCCCTTTTTCCACGTACGAACGGAACGAAAGTAACGCGGACGACCGAAAAGCGACTTAATAACGGAATTACCACGGCGAAGTAATTCCGGATTAGAGGCGCTCTTCCGCAGCTCGGTCTCGATATCGTTGCCCTCGTTGCGGTTCCATTTTCCACCGTAGGGATTTGAAGGTCCACGAGAGCTCTCCGCGTCTTTTTCTTCCTCGTCCTCGCGCACGACGACGATTCGCATCCGCGCGCGGCAATTTATCGTGAAAGCTTCTCCTCCGTCCTTCTTCATTTTCCTATCTCTTTCTCGCTCCGAGATTTTTCATCCAACGAACCGAAGTTAGAAGATCGACGTTTCGATCGTAAACATAAAGACGATCGAACGTCTCGTTAAGCAACGTTATAATAATTTTGTGCAAATAAATGATTAAAAACATCCAAGAATAGACAGAATGGAAAGGAAGCCATCCAGGTATTTTTTGCACACGACTACGGTCCTCTGTTTATACACAGGTATTTACGAGGAAGCCTTTCTTTCGTTCTTCTATATTTCCCTCTCTCTTTCTCCCACCCCGACTTTTAAATCAACGAACCAAAGTTAGAAGATCGACGTTTCGATCGTAAACATAAAGACGATCCAACGTCTCGTTAAGCAAAATCATAATAATTGTGTTCGAATAAATAAACAAACAAATAAATAAAAACATCCAATAATAGTCAAAATCGAAAGTAAGACATCGAAACATTTTTCGCACACGACTACGGTCCTATTCAGGTATTCGCATGGAAGTCTCTCTTTGGCCTCTAGTATTTCCTTCTCTCTTTCTCGCTGCCCGATTTTTGACCCAACGAACCGAAGCTAGAAGATCGACGTTTCGATTGCGAACGCAAGGACGATCCAACGTTTCCTTAACCAGGATCGTAAAAATAACGCTGCGTAAATAAATAAGTAAATACCACAAATAAACCATTGAATAAATTTAATTAAATAAAAACATCCTAGAATAGCCAAAATCGAAGGGAAATCATCGAGATGTTTCTCGACCAACTTGGTCATAGGTGAAAATCGTTCGGCGACCAACGACCTTCAACTTCAGGAATTAAATTTCGTTTCTTGGTGCGCGTGTACGCAAGAAAGTATGACCTCTCGGCCGTTTCGGTTGAGTCGGTGAGAGAAGGCGCGCACGGAACAGGTTAGAAACGGTACATGGCCAATAACGAGGCACCTAACCGCGGTCTCTAAGGAGTTCTGACCCGGCCATGCTGGCTAAAAGACGACTCAGGTAAACTCGGTTCGGTTCCTCGTCGCGCAGGTAGCAGCTCGTCCGAGACGAGAGAAAGAGAGACGGATAGTCGGACGAGGGGAGGGAGGGAGGGAGAGGAGGGTTGGAGGGGGGGGGGTGCGAG
>JAITYT010000383.1:260284-272023 GCA_025433975.1 Liostenogaster flavolineata
CCGATGTCGACGATTATAATAATTAGATGACAGTGAATCGCGTTAATAAAAGGAATAAGAAGATTTCGTGTTAATTTGGCTGCTTGGTGCTCGCTGTTTCGTACGTCCTCCTCCTCCTCCTTCCCTTGACGAAGGAACGAGACGGAAGACGCGAGCAATAACCATCAAACTAGCGGGTTCGGCGGTATTCGTTCAAACCATAAAATTATAACGAGCTGCCCTATTGTCGGAAGGAAAGAAAATCGTTAGCTCGACGAGATACTCGAGGAAACTTTTCAAATCGATTTTACGGATGGCTCCGACCAATTGGGAGAGAATTCTAATATCGCGGTACGTTCGGAGTCTTCGTAAGTTCCCAGCAGTTCTAGGAATTCCTCCGAGAATTGAAATCCGTACTATATCATTAAAAAACGCGATGAGAATAACGCTAATTTGCCAAAGTGTTCCTTCGCATGATTAAACGATCAACGTCGATACTCGTCGATGATAATAGTCGACTACCCAACACTGATATCGATCGATCGTCATCGTCCACGCGGAGGAGCTAAAACATTTGCCATTCTGCTTCGAACGAACAAATGTATCCAACGAAGCCAAGGGACCGACTATTAAGCACGGCTAAAACCCGAAGAAAAATGAAGAAAAGCAAGCTTGAAAAGGACAACAAGTATTTTGGCGATAGGAAAGTTCTTCCGAATGAACTTCGTACGCATCACGGCGAGTCTCGAAGTGAACTCGCCATACTTCGCCACGACGAGAATAAAGATAAGACGTCGAAAGGGTGAAACGGATCCAACTAGCTAGCGAAGAAGGACAGAACCGAGAATAAGAAGAAGAAAAAGACAAAGAGGAGGAGACAATCTCGCGCGAAAATTACTGGTCGCTCTACGTACGGCCCTGAAGAGCGCGTCATCCCCTTTAACCGAGGGATTGAATTTTTTCCCGACGTGGAGCTCCTGGCACAGGGTGCGCACGACTCCGCCGGCCTGCACCCACCTCGTCCTTCCTCTCACCCTCTCTCTCTCACCGTTTTGCCTCCCTCGTCCTCTCTTTTCCCCTCTTTACGCTACTCGTCTACCGGAAGCAGCAGCCAGCAGCAGCAGCAGCAGCAGCAGCAGCAGCAGCAGCAGCAGCAGCCAGTAGCCAGTAGCAGGCAGTAGCAGGCAGTAGCAGCACCACCACCGTCATCGTCACCACCACCAGCAAGGCGAGCGCCCACCCACGCCTAGCAGCCCACCCTTCCCGACCACTTTGGACGATACTTCGGCAATGGTCGCGTAGGGTTGCCCGTGGCAACTCTCCGGCGGCGCGGTGCCGCCCTCGCCGAGCGGTCGCGATGAAATTGTCCACTTTGCGCTGAACCACGCTCGTACACGGTAGGAGGCAAAAAATAGAGCGAGAGAGGGAAAGAGGGAGAAGGAACGAGAAAGGGAAAAAAAGAGAAAAAATACAAGAGCGCAAAGGGGGGACGAGGCACAGGGTGGTGGTGGTGGTGGTGGTGGTGGTGGAGAGACGACGACGCGCGGGCGGACGAAGGAAGCAAAGGAAAAAAATAAAGAGCACGGAGGGAGTGCGGGAGGAGTTTCGGCGGGCAGAGAGGCTCGGAGGGAGTAGGAAGTACCGACGAGGGGTGTAAGAGGGGCCGCGAAAGGACGAGAGGAGGAGAAACGCGGAGAATTTCGCCTATCTTCCGGCTGGGAGTATTCGCGTTTAATCCTTCGGGCTATGCGAGAGTCCTGCAGCAGCCGCGATTAAGAAGCAAGGAGAAGTCGCCCTCGCTCCGATCTGCCACCCTGCGAGCATCTCGACGACCTTCCCCTTCCCCTCTGCTTCCTTTTTCCTTCCCTCGTCCTTTGTTATTACCTCGTCGTTTCGTCTGATATTTCCACCCCCATGCCGAACGCCCTCCGCCGCCCTTTTTCCTTCTCGCCGCGTGCTCGTCCCTTAAAGGCAGCCTTAAAGGCGTTCGTGACCCACCGATGGGGTTTTTCAAGATTTTTTGTTTCGACAGACCAGCCGCGGGCTGACCGAGTGACGCGCAATAACGCGCAATAACGCGAACGGCGCCGTTGCGTTTTTGGTCAGCCTTGACAGTGGAAAGATCGTGGATCGTGCGCGTTTTTCGCGCCTGTCGTCGGCCCCTTCGGTATTCCATCGAATTTGGGCTGCCGACGAGATTTCGTATCGTCGCGTGGTCCGGTGCGTCTACCGATGCTTACTCGATCGATTCTCTTCGAGGGAATGAAAACTCGTTGGAACGTTCGCCATCGAATCAACTTTAAAATTCCAACTTAGGAAAAAAGTTAGGGTCCGAATGACGATTCTTGGATGCTTCTTCGAAATCTTCCCGCGAGCGCCAAATAAATCGTTATCGCGGTCTCGTAAATGGCGTCTCATTGGTCATCGCTACTCGAACGAATTTGGGATGTCGTCGCTCTAAGGACGAGCTTCGACGAGATTTCGTATCGTCGCGTGGTCCGGCGCGTCGATCGATGCTTCGATCGGTTCTCTTCGAGGGAATGAAAAGGCGTTGGAACGTTCGCCATCGAATCGACTTTAAAACTCCAACTTGGGAAAAAAGTTAGGGTCCGAATGACGATTCTTGGATGCTTCTTCGAAATCTTCCCGGGAGCGCCAAATAAATCGTTATCGCGTTAATTCGTTGTCGATATCGCCTGGAGATGAAAGAAGCTTCGAGTTTCCTTGGAGTTTGGATGCGCGAGAACGAGATCTATTATATTTATTCGAATATTTCCCTCGCAAGAATAAAAAAGTCGCGCGACAAAGGAACGACGCCATTGAAATTCTCTTTCTCTCTTCCGACGAACGAATATTAATATCGACGAGGAGGTCGCGTTAACCAAGCCATCAACAAACCGTCGCTCGGGCCGCGTTCGAGTTCGCGAGTACGAGGTCAGTCCGCGCCCTTCGTCGGCACTCGACGACAAATGCGTTACTGCTTCGTTTAACAAAGGACTTCTTTTCTTTTCTTTTTTCTTTTTTCTTTTTAAAGACTAGAAGAAAAACGAAGGAACCGTATCGAAGTTATCCTTTCGATCGAACAAATTCGCACGATCGTCCGACTGAAAGGAGAAAAAGCCGCCATTGTTGTTAACCCTTTCGCTCTTGATACCGGATATATTGGGCATCCCCAATATACGGACGCCGGCTTTAACCACTTGCGCTGGCAAAAAAATCGGCAAAAGATTTATATTTTCTAAACTAATTTATTTTCGACCTAGGACTTTTTATAGTTTTTTGAAGAGAATATAGAGCTCCGATCGATTGTAAAATTTTTGTTTCCGTGACAAAAGCATTACGACGTGCGTGGCACGTCTTTCCGGCGCAAGTGTTTAACAGCTCCTCTCGTACGGTTTTTGGCACGGCCCTTAACGAAAGGGTTAACCTCGTTCAACCGTTCGATTGTTTTTTTTTTATTTCATTGAATTTTTTTTTTTATCGAAATTACGCGTCTCGTTCGTCGTGTTGCGCCATCACGGAGAAAAGTCATTGGAAAATGAACGTCGAGGCGCGTCTAGACGCGAAATGCATCGTCGATGAACGATCGACCGCAAGTCGACCGCGGTAAAACAATCAATCGCGAGCAACAAATTTTTCGATGGAATCGAAGTGATACCTCTTCCTCCTTCGCTCTCGTCTACCTCCTTCCCACCTACGCGTTGTCGAACGAACGACACCAGTCCGGGTGGGTCGAGTCGCTCGCTGCTAGCAACCGCTCGAACCGCTCGTCGATCTTGGTGGTTTCTTTTACCTCGTCAAGAAGCCGCTGCAAATTCGATCGTCTTCTCGCGATAAACGTCCGAATTAGAAGAAGTCGAGAGAGAAATTGGTAAAAATCAAACGACGACGAGAGAAAATCAGCGATTTTCCGTAAGTAAAGAAAAAAGAGAAAAAGAACGAGGGAAGACAAGACAAAATTGATAAAGATGACGAAAAAAAAGAGGCAGAATTCGATTGAACGAGGCGGTCGTTGAAAAATTGCTGTTAATCGGAATCGATCGGCTCGTTCTTTTCCTTCTTACTTCCGCGAAGAAAAAAGCGACGAAAGGCGAGCAGAGGAGGGGGAGGGGGCGCGAACCATCGATTCCGCTTTTCTCGCTACGACGCCGCTGAAAATTCAAAAGCCTATATGAAAAACAAGTTAATAATCATAATTGGACAAAACGAATTTCCGAATAATCGTCGAGAGTGGAAACAAGTTAGGAACTTCGTTTGAAGCATCGAGTCGCCGGATACGACGGGAAAAGAATTCCTATTCAACGTTTTTCTTTACTGCCGCGGGAGAGAGAGAAAGAGGAAGAAGTTCGCCGAGTCGGCCGAAACTTTCGAACGCGGAGAATCGCGGATTCGGACGGCTTCGCGAAAAAGAATCCTTCGGTTCTTCGTCTCGTTAACGACGACGACGACTTCGATAGTTTCGAAGATCGATCCGCTTTCAGACGGTGATCTCGCCAAGGCCAAGCACCGAAAGGACCATACGAAGGAGTAAAATGTATATATATATATATACATTTTTTTTTTATTTGTACGGCTCTGCGTCGTATTTTGGCTAGCATAAAAAAATCTATCGAGCCCATTTCACGCAGAATTTAGGAATTAGAAAGGCTCGAAATTATTAATAAAAATATAAGATATTATTGTGATATTAGGAATTGAAGAAATGCAGCGTGAAATGGGCTCGATAGTTTTTCGATTGGCCAAGAAGCGACGAAGAGACGATAACGAACGTACGAAAATAATTATGACAATGGCGGAGACATTTTGAATTCAATCGAAAGCTCGAGCCATAATGAAATAACCGAAGGACGATAAAAAGAGCCGACGAACGATGCGGCTCGCTCGTGAGAAAGGGAGGCGGGCGGTCGAGCGGGCGAGAGAGAGAGAGAGAGCAGTCGATAGACCGGACCTCGAAAGGTAGCCGACGTGTTCGCTTTGACGGATTCTCGTGTCGTCCTGGCGACCAAGCGGATTAGCGCCGGATCGTGAGCGCGCTCGCGTGAAACCAGGCGCTTCGTAAAGCGCCGCCGCTCTCCGGGGCTGTCGGCGCCGCATCGACGGAGATGGCGAGACAGAAAACAGAGAAAGACGGACAAAAAGACGAAGAAACATACAAATGAAGAGAACGAGAGAGAAAGAGAGATGGAAGAACGCACGAGAAGAACGTGGAAAGATGGAGGCGGGAGAGGAACGCGTCGAAACAAAAAAGGAATCGTTGAATTAGGAGGGGGGCGTAACTCGATGGTCGATCCTGAGACGACACAATGGCACCCGGAACGCTAATCCAATGGAATATTTTGACGCCGGTTAGCGTTCGCCTTCTTCACGGGGACAAAAATCAAACGGAAGCCGTGCGCGTGTGAAGGCGTCTCTCGCTATCCTACGGAATGCGAAACATAAAAGAGGAGACGACGAGAGACGAAAAAGGAGAGAAAGAAAGAAAAAGACAAGACGCGGAAAAAGTCAAAGACAGAGTATCGATGAGAGAAAAAGAGACTCGATGATAGACAAATACAGAAAAAGAGAGAGAGAGAGAGAGAGAGAGACAAGGATAGGGCAAAAAGGAGGAAGCAGACTCGAAGGACACGAAGGAAGACGAAATTGGAGCACGCGAAAAGACGGTTCTACGCAGCTGCGAGTTTTCTCGCCCCTTCCCGCACCGCCGTCGCTCCACGTAGTCGTCAAGACCGACGATTTACGTAAAGGAGAGGCGCGTTTAGACGCGATCAGGACGTGGAGCATGCGAGAGAGGACGTCGATGCCGTCGCGCGAATTATCATGGCTACGAGTCGGTTTCGTACTCTTCCGAAATTGTTTTATCGCTTGCTCGCGTTGACCTTCGTACGACCGACTTCGCCGGCTCATCGTCGTTCCCTTTCGTTCGATCGGTCTCGGATAGTCGACGAAGTTTCGCGAATTAACAACCCAGTCGCGTCGATATTTAAAGGACGAACGGACAACGCGACGGACCGATGGAATTTGGAGCTAGAAAATCGCTCGACGATGGAGCAATCGTTGATACACGATCGATTCCTGAGACGTCGGAAAAGACGTTTATAGTAAACGCGTTTGCCATCTGCGGCTAACTACTACTCCATACAATTAACACGTTGAACGTCGCGCGAATTGCGCACGGTGCGCCAACCGAGCCACTAAATCACTGCAACGACGTTATAAGCGTTTCGAGGGAAATTACGAGATATCGTGCGAAACGGCGTCACCCCATTGATGAATTTTCACGTTTGTTCGTCGATGATCCCGATGGAGAGAATGGCGACGCGATCGTCGCCCGATTTTTACCATTTTTCGGATGACGAACGTTTCCGTACAGCCGTAGGACGCTTGGAACGAAGTTTAAAAAAAAAGACTCCATCGCCATCTAAAAATCGTTGATTTAAAGAATTAGCCATCTCCAATGTCCCGAGACATTCCTTTTCATCGCCTTTTTCACAGTGTTTCCTTTTTTTGTACCTGAACCAGAATTAATCCTCTTAGTGCGATGCCCTGCCAGCGGTACTAGCGAGAAATGCGGAAGGTTTATTTTTACTATTTAATATTATAAAATACAATTAATAATAAACAATGATATAAATAAATTAATAATATAAATAATATTATAAAATTTATCGTCCGAGGAAAAAAATCATTATGAAGGTATTGTTTTAGAAATTATAGCGGCGCTTTTAACTATGGTCTACGTGTGAGCCGATAAATCGGCCCGTCGCGCTAAGGACAGTTAACGCCTACGCAAAGAAGAAAAGAAGTATCTTAAACACGATCGACATCCGACGATCGATAAACTAACGAACGAGTAAACGAGTGTCGTTCCACGCTTGCGAGACATTTCCCCTTCCCCTTGCCTTTTTTTCGGCGCGTAAGTTCGAGGGGTAAAACGAAGGACGACGGTTGCGTGCCGGTCGTCGCGTATCCATTTCGATCTAAAGCGCTTAACCACCGGATTACGGATAGGAACGATCGCTCGAACAAAAGGTAAAGCGCCGTCGTTGATTTGATACGGAACGCCCAGTACTAAATGGCATGGCATACCTTGCACGGGAGAAGCGAGAAAATGCGAACGTTCCTACCGTGGAATACGCGCGGATTCTCGTCGTAACTCCGCTCTCCGCTCGCGCCACTGTCACCGCGTACGCGCGTACATCGACGCGTGCAATTTTACGTAGCGACGTACGCGTACGCGAATAAACGCGTATTTAAAATACCTGCAAGCATACGTGCGTGTTCGTGTACGTACGTACTCCTGTTCGTGTGGTCGTGAAAAGCGTATTTATGCAGAGAAACGCGCGAAAAGACACGCGATGCGTTTGTCAAAGAACAGATGGGTGTGCGTACGCATACACGTGCGTTTCAAATACATGTGTGTGTACACGAGTGTCCGTACGCGTATGGTAATACGTGCATTTGACCTCTCGGTGCGACGCGGCCACTATAGTGGCTCTCGCGAATGTCATCTTGCATTAGGATGCGCCACTATAGTGGCTCTCATCGATGTCATCTTTTTTAACGGTATGTCGCTATATCGTCATATCTCAAACGTGTAACTTTATTTTAAACGTACGGTGGAAAGCATCGAACGTCGATTTAAACACAAATATCGTTTTTGCGCGGTCTGGGGCAGAGCTCGACGTAGATAGAAAAATTAAAACGAATGCGTTCGAAGCACCTAACCTATAATATTGTTTCCTTGTTCTTCGGACTTCCACCTTCGATTTAATACAAAATTTGTCTCGATTAGTTATCTAGTTTCGTCTTTATTCCAATTTAAAAATGAAGGAACAAGACGCGCGTTTCAAACACATTTTCACGCGCACGACTTTTCGTATTATATTTCCATGTGGACACCCACAGACACGCATGCATGTACACACCCACTCGTACCTTTCCTTCGATAACCGAGTGCGTATGTGCGTGCGTACGCGCGACTAGTCGCGCACGTAAGGTGCGTTTTGCGCGTATCAGCCACCGTGCGTGCATGCGCCCATAACGCGTCCAAGCACGAAGAAGCGACAGACAGACAGGCTGGCAGACGGACGGACGGACGGACAGACAGACAGACAGACAGACAGGCGAGGAGACTCTCGCGCCATCGTTCCCCCTGCACGCGTTTTCCTACGCTCGTGTACGTACATACGAGCTCATTCGCATACATTAGGCATCCCGACGATCACTTGCTCCCATAAATGCGTGTAAGTGCACGTTATTCGCGTGTGCGTGCGTGCGTGCGCGCGCGCGCTCGATTCATGTACAAGTCGTACATATGTACCGACGGATAGGAGAAGGAGATGGGGGAGGAATTGGAAGAGGGGCGGAAGGGAGAAGAGTAGAAAAGAGGAAGGAAGAGAGGGAGAGAGCGAGAGCCAGGGTCGAATGATCAGCCATAAACTGAGTCAGCGGGGATAGTATTGTCCTCCGCCGCCCCCTCGTTTCTCCCCTCATTCCCCTCGCCGTTAGGTACCAGACCACCCCATGATTCCACCTCGTTCGCAGACGCGACTTCGACCGCGAGGGAGAGGGGAGTAAGGAGAGCCGAAGAGAAAGGGAGAGAGAGAGAGAGAAAGAGAGAATAAGTCCAAGGGGGAAGAAGACGCGGTAAAACTATCGTACAGTGCGCGTCATTGACGGCGCAACTTTCCAACCTTTGCTACTACAGATTTTCCAAATGCTACTCAATTTTCCTCGAAATTGCCGGAGTAAGGGACGAAATAGGCGACAGAAGGAAGCGATAGATCTGAGTCGCGGCACGATTCTATCGGTAAAATCGCTAAATCGGCTTCCTCCCCAACGGTCGACAATCTAATAAAATAAATTCGTAAAAAAGCAGCTTGGTACGCGAGGAATATCTTTCGTGACCGATCGAGCAATCGTCGGAAGGAAATTAGCACAAACGTATCGGCATTTTCCTACACTTAATCGTACCGTAAACGATCAAACGAAGGAAAAAATGTACAACGCATACTAATGGGGGATATAAAGAATTAAAGTAAATTTTGAAAAGGATCGTTTGACTCCACTTGGTACGTTTCGCGTTAAGAGGAAGACAATGGAACGGTGCTAAATCGTCGATTCTGGCTGTCGATCGTGGACATCGTCTTGTTCAACGTTCCGAGCGTCCTTCGTCCTACACCCACGATGCTCGATGGAGCGTACGCCGCGGTCGGTCGTCGCTAGGGGGATTCTTCGTACCGGAAAGCTCCTCTTGGAGGTTAGGTTAAGTTGGAACGTGGCGCCCGTTGGTCGTCGCGACGCCGTTCCTCGCGAACGACGCGATCGACTACTTATTCGTCGGTAAAAACATCGATCCCCTTCCCTCCGTGGCCCCTGTCTTCGCCCTGGCCTCCCTCTGCGCCTCGCCCTCTCCGCCACCGGCTCGCTTCCTTCTCCATCGCGCGATACCGTCGATCGATAACACGACGGCCGCCGCGACGCGTAAGAAAAGAAAGTTAATTACGCGAAACGGCGTACGTCCGAGACCAACGACGATTTTATCGGTCGCCGCTTCCGGTGCGCCATCTTAGCACGTCTCTCGTATTTTTCTTCTCCTTCTCTTCGCGCTGTAAAACGACGCCCAATCGATCCGATCGTTTTTTCGATCTCAAAGCTGTTGGGTCGTCCGGAAAGTTCGTACCGATTTTGAAGAAATTCAAACGCAGCTCCTTTCAATTTGGTATACGTTTATTAAATTATATAGGCGCTATTCTGTTCCACGACCTTTCTCCATCTTTCACGCAACTCCACAATTCCGTCCTTTCAGAACGTCTCAGGTTTTTCTGCGAAGAAGTCTACCGAACGTCAGCATCGAACGCATTGGAGTCGTAACGAGAGACGAACGCATCGATCGAGCGTGTTACGCGCGATAATCGAAACTCCGCTTGCCCGTTGCTTACGTGCAGTGGAGCAAAGGCGCGGCGCAGGCCACGAAGAGGCCAAAGACAAACGCGACGACCGCGGGGGCATATCGCGTTAAATCGCGGCGCTTTTCGACGCTTGGCCCATCGACGAGCGGCGCATTCACGCGCGATCCAATCCTCTTTTCGCGTCTATCGATCTGCTAGAAGCTGCTTTTTCCACGGTCGACCGGTGCCGGGCGAAAGAACGGCCATTTTTTGCCACTCCGCCGATTGAAACGCGATTTATATTAAATCGCTTCTTTCGCGCGTCCGAAAGCTCGAGACACGACAACCTGGTAACGATCGTGAGAAGCGATTACCATTGCGACGACCATTGCGAGGTTGAATTTTGTTCTTCGATGACTGTCGCGCGACATGTCGTTCGGAAGCTGCCGAAGTACATCGGAACGGTTGGATTAACCCTTTCGCTACTACGGGCGACTATAGTCGTCGTCCAGGATGCGAGTCGCGAAGGCGGACGCCGGCTATAGCCGGCGATATCGCGTGCTAATCAGACATGGCAGCTACTCTTGTACGATTTTTGCCACGGGATCCCGCTGACAGGCGGACATTGGTGGAACGGTTAACGGCGTCGTGGGCAAGAGTACGTCGAAAGTAAAAGGCAACTATCCGCGGCGTTGTAACGTAACAAACGAATAAATAAGCGAACAAACACTCGAGAACCCTACGCTTCGTAGTTTGGCCGTTGAATCGAGTTACGAGAGACCTCGACCTCGCCACTACACCATCAGCCAACCGAC
The DNA here is from genome assembly GCA_025433975.1 of Liostenogaster flavolineata. Lineage (NCBI taxonomy): Eukaryota > Metazoa > Arthropoda > Insecta > Hymenoptera > Vespidae > Liostenogaster > Liostenogaster flavolineata. Next base: position 270,969 of record JAITYT010000383.1, read on the forward strand.
CGACCAACTTCTCCTTTCGTCCATTCGTCTCTGCACCAGGGTAGACGACGACGCGTCCTGGTGCTGCGTTCGGCAGCAACGAGCCGGACGAACGAACGACACGATTGTGAACGGTGCTTAAATCGATCGCCTCTGGCAATCCAGGAGCAGGAGGAGAACCGGCAGGAGAACCAGGAGGAGGAGGAGGAATCGAGAAACGCGCCGCCCGGTGCATAGCCCGAGGACGGGGCGAGGGGAGCTAGAGGAGAGGGGAAAGGGGCTGCAGAGAGGCCGGTGCACGGAGGCATGCAACAGGCCACTGGCTTCGAGGAAGAACGAGACGAGAGAGAGAGAGAGAGAAGAGGTCCTGGTTAGTAAGACTGGCGGTGGTGGGTAGCTTGGATCAAAGCTCTTACGGCGGTATTTATGGGCGCTTCTTAAGCCGCCCTTTCGCCCGCTATCAAAACGTTCGCGACCGAAAAGCCGCGACGGTTATTACGTCGAAGCGCTACGGAAGAAAAAGACGACTGAACTGGTCGATCTTCGTGGGCTCTTCATCGATTTGGAGATGGCGGGGCGACGTACTCGCGTTTACCGGGACTTTAGGGACGGATCTGCTGCTTTCCATACGATTCGTTCCGACTTTTCGACCTTTGCTGCTTTCGCGACGCACAGGAGTCATTCGTACGATGAAAAAGATATTTCTCGAAGCGACGAGTTGCGTCTTGTGCCGTTAACTTTTTCACGAAGAACGATGTAATTATTTACGCATGGAACACGCGAATACAAAGTTATGAATGTTACGCATGAGTACAAAGGCAAAAATCCATTTTTTTTTTATTTAATCACTTGCGCTGGCAAAAAATTCACCGACGCGTGGACCGGAACGGTTCAGTCACGCAGTGTTCGATGCCTCGGAGAAATCGGAAAAAGATCTATATTTTCTAAACTAATTTACTTTCGACCTAGGACTTTGTATAGTTTTTTGAAGGGAATATATATGTAACGAAAGTAGACTTTCTTCGGGTCAGGTTAGATTGGAATCGGCCGCGCTTCTCGTGGTGCGCGCGCCGCTT
>JAITYT010000383.1:280446-291790 GCA_025433975.1 Liostenogaster flavolineata
GTTCAACGTTGCTGAAAAAAGAATGTACCGAAGGGAGAAAATTACGAGGCAAAGACGGAGAACCAATACTCCGACTTTGGGAAGCTCTTCTTAATCGCGGCTGCGATGACGAACACGCGACACGCTTCTTCTATCTATCGATCGAGATAAAATCGATTGAACGAGCGAATAAATCAATTTTACCGACGCGCGTTTCATTCGTCCAACAGGACTTTTTGATCGAATTCCTTTCGAGTACTGCAAGCAAGGACGAGCATCGTTTCCATCATCGTCGCTTTCGGACGAGCGAGAGTAGAAAACGAAGGTGCGTGATTAAGACTCGAGACCGAGGCTCGAGAACAACGACGAAGAGATCAAAGCGCGCGGAACAGTGGCGACCTGTTTCTCGAGGAGGCGGGAGGAGGGGCGAGACGTCGCGGCACGGACAAAGGTCAAACAGGCGAAAAAGGGATCGCGTCAAGGAAGTAAGACGGGAGCAAGGGCCAAGCGAAGAAGACACTTTCTCCGGCGCGAATCGGCGCGAGGACTTTGGCCCTTGGACTGTTAAAAATCTTTTCGATGATCTTGATTCGCGATTCATTTTATTTATTATTGTTCGGGAGTGAAAGAAGAGAAGAGGCACGAAGAAAGGCAGAGAGGAAGAATGGGACGAAGAGGAGGAGGCCAAGAGAGAAAATAGGAGAGAAGAAGAGCAGCGCGGAACCAAACGAAAGTCGGTATTGTAGTCGTGGCGATCTACCATCGGTCGCAGGATACAGGATAAAATATTGCAACGAGCGTAGGACACCGAACGATGGGGCTAGAAAACGACGGAAAACCGGACGGAGAAATCGTGGAACGCGGACAATATCAGCCCGTCTGTAAATGGTACGGAGCGACTACAACGCGGACAAATTCATCGCGGCTTGCGCGAACCGGATGGATAGGGTAGGAGACGGGAGAGGGAGGACGGGTGTGGGAGGAGAGGGTGAGGGTGGAGACCAGAGGGAAGGGGACTTCCATATTCCTACCGTTTCTTATAACGATTTTCCATGTTTTCGTTATCGACGTGGCTGCGCGCAGGGTTGAACCTTCCTGATCGGAAAAGATCGAGGATCCAAGGAACGATGAATCGATTTTCCTGGATCCATGCGAGCGTAACGATTCGAGGAGTCGAAGACTCGAAAGACACGCGAATGAATAAAGTGTCGATACGGATATGCGACAGGAAAAGAAGAGGACCTAACCGATGATCTTTCGTCAGACAACGCGGCTAAACATCGAAAACGTAGGGGCCGATCCCTTACGAACATCCGAGGCAATCTATTTTACAGCGCGCTTTTAACGCGCACTTAAATCGAAGATTACGTACGTAAAACTATGCGAAAGAACCGTAGTAATAAAGTTACTTCACAATGGGCCTATAATCGACACTTTATGAAAGATTTACGAGCAAAATCAAAGTTAATACGAGTCGAGACTCTCCTGCGTGTGTGTATATATATGCATATCCGTGCAAACTACTACTCGAGGCAAAACTTGCCCGTACACCCGTACGCTCTTTCGAACGCAAAGTTCAAACGTCCGTCATTTTTCCGGAATAAATAGCCCGCGACGCGTGGAGAGTTTCCGGAATACGTAACGTACGATCGAAGTACTTAAAAGTATGTTGTGAAGTAACGCGATTACCGAACGACGAACTTTACGCTGTCAGCACGCGTTAAGTTTCCTTCGGATGAATCGGCCCGCGTATTCTCGAGTTAATCGACCGATTAATGGACCATTTGGGGGAAAAATGTACGCTGGGATCTTCGAGAGGCACCGCGCGAGATTCCGGCCATTTTTCGCGACAGTCGCGAACTTAACGCGTAAATTTAAAATCCGCGTATACATCGACGGCCAAAGAGACGACGAACCCAAAAAAGAAACTACCAAAAAAAGAAATTCGTGCGTTATAAATTCGACGAGGACTTGACCGCGCTTTCATCCTCGCTAGCATATTTGGGGCACTGATAAGAATAGTTTAAAGCACCTACCTCTCTCCTCCGAGTGCAGATATCGTATCAATCGAGTGCACTCGTCTCTTTTTGGATCGATTAGCACGAAGCCAATTGCCCGAATCGTCGCATATAAAAGTTCGACATCGACCACGTCAAAAAAACGACATAATCGTCTTAATCCTTTCGCTACGATGATTCCTTCCATCAACGTGCTGTCTCTGAACGGGACCCCACGCCAAAAACCGTACGAGAGAAGCTGCCATGAATAAATTAGCTCGCGACGCCGTCGGCTACAGCCGGCGTCCGTCTCCACATTATCATGTGGATACCGGATATATCCGGCGTTAGGAGCGAAAGGGTTAAAGTCCCCTAAGGACTCTCGCGACCGGCCATCGGTGTTCGATGGCTCGTATGCGATAGAATCGACGCCTATTGCGCGTCGAAGAGAAATACGATGCAAGTGCAACGATCTAACGGCGTTGCGTCTCGAAAGATGGGATTCGTTTTAGCGCTTGGAAAGGAAAAAAAAAGCATAGAACGAAGAAGAAGGAGGAAGAAAAGAGAAGATGGAGAATCCAAGGGTGAAGACGCCAAGGAAGAGAGGAGTCCTACGTACGAAGAAAGAAAGAAAGGAAGGAAGGAAGGAAGAATCAACGGCTCAACAAAGGACAATAATTGTCCCGTCGAGATCAACGTGAACTTTTGTACCGAAGGACAATACTATTGCGGCGACGCGGAGCGTCGTGACGACAAAACTTTGCCCGGTTTTACATCTGGATCGACTCGTTCTCTCCCCTCGCCCATCTCCTCGGTCAGCGTCGTGTCGATGTCGATGCGATGTCGTCGTTGGTGTGGTGGTGTTGTTGTCGTCGTCGTCGTCGTAGTTTTCCTTCTTTCTTCCTTGTTCCTTCCTCTTCCTCCGTTCTCTCTCTCTCTCCCTCCCTCCCTCCTTGCCCTTCAGCTGGCCCTACCAGCAAGGCCCAACTCGCTTCCGAGAACGCATCTACATCTCGAGAAACCGGCCGAATTTTTATACTCCTAGACGGCGCGGACCCGAAAACAAAACGACCGATTTTCTGCCAATTACTCGCGAGCCAAGGGAGAACGGGATGGGAGATAAATGGAGCGAAAGAAGAGGGAAGAAGAGAGAGAAAAGGATGTCTCCCTCCGCGAAAAGTGATGCGAACACGCACAAATTCGTCGCGTTGATCGTCAGACACCAAGTTACGATGTTAACCTGTCAAACGAGCGCACCGCGAGTATTCTCGTCGTGTAAATGAACTCTAATGGTCTTCTCGTAGAATTTTACGGCTGGGTATCCCAGAGTGTGGTCGCTTCCAATACCGATAAAAGCGTACAAAGAATTTCGGATACTTAACGACGACCGAAAAGCCGACCAAAGTCGAAAGACGCAACCGTAAACGCCGACGATTAGGCGGCCCGGAAGAAAATCGTTTAAAAAGGAAAGGAAATCGTTGATAACAAAATGTTGATAAGAAAATGCAAAAACGAGCGAGAGGGTTCGCGAAGATCCAGGAGGCGAATCAAATTTGTCAAGCGTAATAAACTCATCGCGGTATCCGTCGGCGCGATTTTTATCCTTCATCGAGTCGCGAAGTAATAACACACGACGTCCATCCGTCGAAGAGTTACGGAGAAGAATTTGAACCGTGGCCGCGGTGTCTCCGCGCGGTTCCACTTTCATCGAGGTTGCCTTTAAGATCTCCGTTGAGTTTCTACAGCTTGCATCGTAGATCTCCGCTGTGTGGGTGCCGTACGCGCTAGTGTACGAGCACGAGAAGAACGCCGCCGGCGAGGGGGTTGCCCACTGGCAAGAGGAGTCTAAAAAGACCGGAGGCAGGAAGGCCGCGGATGAAAGGAGGGACTGCCTAGACGTCGACGATATGCTGATTAAATCCTTCATGGTATTTGGACGTACGGTGTATTAAATAGTTGTAAAGAGACACCCACCGTACCTGGCTACTCGTCCGTCCGTCCGTCCGTCCGCGTCCATCCGCCTACGTATATATCTTACGATCATCGCGAATCTCGCTTCCATGATTAAAACGAGGAGGAAGCGGATTTTCCTGGTGAAGTGAATGGAACGACGCGGTGCAGCGACCAGTCGATCGGCCTTTCGATCGCCTCGTTTTCAATTTGAACCAGGTACAACCAGTTGACCAGATACGACGAGAATACTCGTCGAGTCGTAGATGAATCCCAAGAATTTTATCGATATAAATTTATGGACTGTTCGTTGGTGGCTATTAACACTCCGAGTACGAACCTGAGTCCCAAAGGACCTGGACTTCTAAAATCGATTTCTAGTAACAATATTTACTATTGATATCGAATGATTATTTGACTCTGATATTTATTATTTGATTTGAATATTAATTGAATACAAATTTAGAATGAGGATAATAGTTTATACAAAAAGAGTGCGAAAATGGTTTATGTTCCAAAAATAAAACACTTAATTTTACATCGAAGTAAACATTTGTTGTAGATTTTTAATTCTAAATATGACTCTCCAGGAATGCGTGAAGTTTCAATTTCCGGAAAGAAAAACTGAGAGAATTATTTTCGAAAACCCAAAGTTCGTACTCCGAGTGTTGATTTCTTCGATTATTCTTTCACTCCTTTGCTTTACAGCGACTATCGAGCAAACGACGTCGACGTCGTTCCTCCGTAGTGATGGCAAAAAATAAAGAAATAAAAAGAGAAGATACTATATAAAAAAAAAAGGCAAGACGAGGAAAGTCTCGTCCGATCGAAAGACATCGGCAAGATCGCCCACGCGTTTCGAGAAACGTACGAAAACGCGAGTACGACGCGAGAGAAAATATTCCGTGCGATTCTTGCCGTGGGAGAGCCGTCGGTCGGTCTGTCGGTTGGTCCGTCTGTCTATCCGTCCGTCCGTCTGCCAAGGACGCCGGATGGATATCTCCAGTCGTCCTCTTTTGACGGTAGAAAGAATTGGACGGAGACGAGGAGATGCAAATGTATTCGCTTCACGACGAAGTCAAACGACAGGCGAAAGTGTCGAGAGCAGAAGGTCAGTCTGCGTGGCTGACAGGTGATCGTATACACGTACGCGCTACCACCGGGACGAAGACGTCGACGTAGTCGATGATAACGACCACGACTACGACATTCAAGGTGGAGGTGAATTACCTGCTCGGGATTTGAGGTTAAGTCGGCAACATACGGAACGACCCTGACTCGAGCGAGGCCTCCACGAAGGTATCCTCCTTCGTCGTGCGTACGTATCCTTGATCGATGAAGAAAGCGAAAGAGTGAGGAGGAGGAGGGAGGGGGAAGATAGGAGAAGGAGGAAACGCGCGCGCGATCTTCCGTTCTACGATCGATTTCGATCGTTGTCTCGACACTGGCGAATCCTTTACGACAGAAAGGACTTTTACTTCCATTCGTCAACGTCCAGTCTCACCGACGTTATCAAGAATCTTCAAATTTTTCAGGATCCACCGAGCGAAGAATCGAGAAAGAAAATCTCTAGGTTACACGAGAGCTATTTTGAATCGATCGCTAGAGTCGACATGGTGGCTACATCGTTGGATAATTTTTGGTGGCGCGCGTGCGCGTACCCCTCCCAAGGCTAAAGATCGAAAAAAGAATCGTTTCCTTGAGCTCGCCTCCCCCGAGATCCTCTCCGAATCTTCGGCGTCGTAGGCGAAACCGCGTGGCCGATCTCCGTTGGGAATCGTCGCGCCCACGTGCTCTCGCAGAGTTAACTTAATTACGGGCAATTAAGCGGCAATTAACCGCGAGTGGCGCGTACGCGCGGCGCGAGCACGCTCGTATGTAAAGTCAGCGCGTGGCACGCGTCTAACCTTAATCGTCCAACGACCGACTGTCCGTCAAATTGGTGACGTAACGACGACGACGACGACGACGACGAGAACGAAGATACCTCTTTCTACCTCCAAGGTGTTCGCGTTGCTTGTTGCCAGCCTGCACGTCGGACTCGTGGCCGTCGCGGCGAGAACGGTGGGATTAAGGCCAAATAAAATTGTTAAAAAATAACAAAATAAAAGAGGAGTGAAGAAACGCTTACGAGCGATATCGTTCGATGTTATTAACCCTCTTAGTGCTAACCTTCTTCCTGGGGTACTAGCGAGAAATGCGAAGGGTAATTTGATAAAATGTAGCGATTTAGAATAAAAATGCCCCATTTGTGGCGATGTTTATTGAATATTGATATCGAATAATTATTAGATATCGAAGCAACTGTATGGCTTTTGGTTTCTACAACCACAGTTTCATCTATGCTAAGATGTTCACGCGGTGTAAAATAATAGGGACATACAATAGGTTATAGCGATTTTAACCCTTTGCGGTTGGCAGATTTTGCTCTTAGAGGAACTGGCAGGTGGGAGTAAATTTAGCGTTTCGTAGTCGACACTGATTTATTGCGTATAATACTACTTATAATTCGTAAAAATACAAAATTTTCAATTTCTGGAATTTTTTAAATTATATTTTGCAAAACAATCGCCGATATGAAGTCCTGGCTTCCGTGTACAAATATTGCAGTACTTCCACGGCGACTTGTGAATGTCCCCGCTACGGGGACATCGACCGCAAAGGGTTAATTATCCTATAAAAGGCCCGCCGCGCTAAGAGAGTCAGATCTTTTATTCCTCGCGAGAGGAAGACCAAAGAGGAACTTTGAAATTTCCTCGTCCATGGACAAAAGGAAGATGTCGGTTTCGTTTAATCGAACGAAAAAATCGATAACGAAAGTCGAAGAAAAGGGGAAATAACGTTGGGAGTAACGTGCGAAACGAATGGACGCTCGACGAAAACCGCAGTCTCTCGTACGATATTAAAAACGATATGGCGGTGATGCAACGGGGTCAGAGTCGCGATAGACGTCGGAATTGACGCGGTTCCATCGAATTAATAATAGCTACTCGAAGATACTCGGGATGGACGAACGCAGCTGCGTAAATTTAATAAAGCCGATCGGCTCTCTAAGCGTCCTACGTTATTACTACCTATTTTGTCCTTTCCCTCTCTCTCTCGCTCTCTCACGCTATAGCTCTCAAGTTAGCTGTCTCGCTTTTTTCGGAAGGTCTCGTAATGCGATCCGGTACTCCGATACCATTTGGACCACGTGCTGGTTAATGAAGCGGGACCGAAAGAAGCCAAAAGGAATCGACGCGAACCACGAAAGAGAACGAGAGAGAGAGAGAGAAGGAAAGAGCATACTAAAAACGATGAAAAGAGAGCGAGTGAGAGAGAGAGAGAGAGACAAGCACGAACGAGAGGAAAGGAGAAAGAGACACGAGGCGAGGAAAAGTGAGCAGGAGACGAGCTCAAAGGCAATGGAGCGACAAAAGTCAGCGGCGCTAAAAGCGCCACCGCCGTGGTAGGCGCATGAATAATAATCCGTGATTAATAGAGCGCTAAGCTGCCGGCGACTCGAGGCATGAATGGCCGTAGTACTATTAAGCACCATGCATATTATACCTGCGGCGATATATACGTGCGCGTATACGCGGGCCTGTGTATATACGTGAATCGTGTCTATGCGAGAGGGACCACAAGGGGGGTGACGCGATACCGTGATGCGGGAGCGCGCGTACCGCTGTCACGTTGCTTCGGTGTGCAACCAATTTTCCGTGTTTACGAGTAACGTAACGTACGTATGTGCGCGTGCAAGAAGAACGACTAGTCTTCAACGAACTCGCGTCCGATCGTGGAGCTTTCGAGGCAAACCTTTCCCTCTCTCGTTGCTAACGAAACTATCTTGGCAAAGAGGCAGGACATCGTCGATAGGACAGACTCTCTGGTGTCCAGATTGGGCTCTGATCGGAAAAAGGTGTACCTCGATAGTTGGGAGTTTTGAGACCATACGAAACGCTCTCGCTAGTGCCCGAGAGAGAGAGAGAGAAAGGTGATGCGTTACGTCGAGATAGAGATCGAAGATCGAAAGGAATTTAGAGAATGTACTAGAGCGTACGAGCGTGTACGAACCATCATTATCTTTTCACTGTTTTGCTCGATGTAGATTGCACAGAGTCCTCGTGTTCGAAAATACGCTGGTGATCGCGTATCCTCGAAGTACGTTCGATTTTGCAAGTCTTCTCGAACTGTACGATGAAGATAAACGCGAAATAAGTTCGTAATTTTTCTCGAATAATTTTTTTGTATTTTTCTTAAATCTAGATAAGTTATTTCTAGATACGATAGATACTCGAACGAGACAAATTGCACTCGATTAATTAAGTCGGCCTCCTTCTCGAGTATCGGCATCGCACGTAGTGTAATGACGAAACGCTCGAGGCGAGCCGTGGCAAAACGAAGTCGACGGGTGGCGGTGACGTTACGTTAACAAGGTCGGAATTTCTCCGGTGGATGATGCATTCAGCGGTGATGTTTAATGCCGATTCTAATTGCGATTATAATGCCAAGCGTTTAACGAGCTCGCGGGCACGATAAACGCCTCGCGGGCCGTGGCGACGAATCGGCTGAATACTGACAAACGGTTTCAATATTGACGAACGATATACAAATGCACGATAATAATCGTTTGCTAATGTAGTTCGTCGATGAAGGACCGAAGTTACGCGAGGAGCAACGAGTCAAAGAGCTAAATTGCGCGATATGATGGAGTATCGCTCTCGCGTTTCGACGCACCCTTTATTGCGTGCAAAAGAACAACGATTCAACCATCCAACGATCGATGCTCCAGTCACGTTTTGGGCACCGCGATAAGGTTGAAGTAATCTTTCAAACGCGATATCTACCCTAGACGATGCTAACGTCTCCTGTACAGGAATCCAATGAAAGAATTCTTTCCTGTCGATGATCTAGCTCAGCTGCTGTAGTCGCCTTTCTCATCGGACCTGATAACTACCCTAGACGATGCTAACGCCTTCTGTACAGGAAACCACTGAAAGAATTCTTTCCAATCGATGATTATCTCGGCTGCTGTAGACGCCTTTCTCATCAGACCTGATAACTACCCTAGACGATGCTAACACCTCCTGTACAGGAATCCATTGAAAGAATCTTTTTCGATCGATGATTTAGTTCGGCGGCTGTAGTCGCCTTTTTCGCCTGCTAAAATCACGCGCATCTCATCAGTTGAAATCACTTTATCGGACAGTCGAACGTTCGACTTCGATGATGCTGTTGCATCGATCGACAATTCCGTCTCGGTAGTCGTCCTGTGGTCGTCGATTGTGGTTATCCATCGATCGTAGCTAGTCGATAGCGACGTAGATAGATTGTACGTATCAGTGGTGTCTCTTTCCCCCCCGGGAGAAGCCTGAGATTCCCGTGGAGGCGGTAGCGTAATTTTGGAGCTAGCCGTGACCACGGTCATCGGCTGGTGGTTCGCCTACGTAATACGTACTACGTATAAGTGGTAGGTAGGTAGATAGGTAGGTAGGTAGGTAGGTAGGTATGCGCAAACGGCAAACAAGAAGTAGCTACCGGCTGCTTCCACAGGTGGTCGGGTCACGAACTGACCCCACTACTTTGCTCCGCCTCCCCTTTCTTGCTCTACCTGCTCTCTTCCTCCCCCTTTAACCCTACGCTGCCATCTCCTTCTCTCTTTCTTCGCTATTTCTCTTCTACGCTCCTGCTGTCTTTTCTTACTCCTTTCCGTTCGTTTCTACTCGCTCTTTCGCCATCTTTTTCCCACTTTCGCGTCGCTGGCTCGCTAGTTGCCTTCTCACTCCCCTTCCTTTCTTCCTTTTCGTTCCTCTCGCTCCTCTCATTTATCCCTTCTTTCTTTCCTTCTTGCGCCAGCTCGGACTCCTCCGCTTGACCCACGCCAGGATAGGTTAAGCGCATAAGTCAACGGTAGTAGGTCGAGTGAGTCGTCGAAAAGAGGAGAGATGGTAACGTCGCGAACACCCGCCATTCGTAATGTCGAACTGTACCTGCTGCTGCCAGTGAAAAACTCCGTTCAGGACGTTGGTAATTCACTGAAAGCTAGTATACGATGGATGGAAATTCGAACTCTAATCCGCGATTCCGTGTGAACGTAATTTCTTTTTTTTTTCGAGACCAACAAGGCCCAGCTAATCATCACCTACTACTTACTTAAATATTCAACGAATCGATCGACAAGTAGAGAAAGACTTGGCACGCGAGATTCTCGCGTTCGAGTCTCGCTCTCCCACGAAGCGATATGTAGAAAGTCAAGGCTAAATCAACCAATTAGAAATAAGCGATGCATTTAAACGTTAAGTCAATATCGATCGATTCGACGTGGCGTATATCCCAAGACGATGGAGAGCGATTCACGGTTCCTCGCAGACACGGGAAAGACATTCAACGGCCACAATTGCTCCATCAACGCGATCAATGCCGTGACGAACGATTATAATCGCCTACGGCGTCGAAACAAGAACGAAGCCGAAGGTAAGGGCGAGGAGTAGGCGAGTAGGGGCGCGTTGGTCGAGGAATCGATTGGTCGAGCGGAAAAGGAGACCAGGAACCTCCGAAACCGATTCGAGGTGGCGCGTTCTCAACGGCAAGAGAGACGAACCCGGTTACCGTGGTGGCTGTGGCTGTGGCGTCGGCGTCGGCGTCGCTCGCTCGGTCGGTTGCCCGGTTGCTTCGCTCGTAGGATGCTGAAGGCACTGCGGTTGCCATGGCGACCCACCACTACCGCAGCCCGATGTAATTATTTGAAAAACGCCCGCCGCAGCCCCATCCCACCCAGCCCCCTTGCCTCTGCTGCCTCGTTGCCCCCTCGCCATGCTGCCACAACCTGCCGCCTCCTCCCTCTCTCTCGCTCTCTACGTGTGCACCACCCACTCGGAAGGTTGCTCTCGCCCCCGGTACAGAATGACGCAAAAGTAGCCGCCGACTGACATTTTTCCATATTCCACACGCGCAGGAGCTTTCGTCGTCTCTCGAGGTGACGTTATTGTGGGATCGGATCGCGCTCCTCTCGATCAGCCGCCGCTGTCGACTTCTTCGATCGTTTTGCGCGCGACGTGGGGATTCGAAAAGATAAGCGAGGAATCGTGTTAAGGATCAGCCGCGAGCCATGAAAATATGGATGTTGCAAATGAAGTTTTTCAATGGTTAATTACGATGCTAATGATGAACCTTGCTCTATTCCTGCTGCAGCGGATAATCGTGAGTTTACATTAGAAATCGTTAGCAAGCGATTTATCACATCGATCGGGTATCGGTTAATAATTCCTTATTGATAAACGATCGTGCAAATCAATTATTTTAAGATCGAGAATTAGATACTGTTCATCGATGTTCTAGCCTTCTGATAATGGCGCGAGTACACGCGTTTGTAGGATAGTGAGAGAGAGAGAGAGAGAGAGAGAGAGAGAGAGAGAGAGAGAGAGAGAGAGAATATA
>JAITYT010000383.1:291870-308443 GCA_025433975.1 Liostenogaster flavolineata
TACATCGCAAAAAAGCAGACAACTTCTGCTCGCTATATCTTCCGATTATCTTAACGAAGCATCGTATCGAATATTTCTCAAACAAGATGAATCTTCGTGTTGTCAAGTCTAAATTGATAAATGTCGCGTCACATCATTGGCCAGACGAGAGAAACAGTGACGACGATAGTAATGATGATTGATAACCATCCAAGCATCATCGCAATTAATCATCGATCATCGATACCCCGACATTTTCGACTCCTGTCTTATTCGGACTCCTTGCGTGCGTGGCAATGTACGCGTGTCGAAAAATGCGCAGAAATCAATCGCATAGACGTCAAACGTGTCGCACTATGATGCAAAATTATGTATCGTTTTCTCGTATCTTTGTACTTTTCGCGGTACAACATTCAGTGACATACGACTGTTTAAACGTTGATAATTAAGCGACCGTCGTAAGGCGAAAAGAATTGTAAATGGTGACGTGGAAAAATGTAACTTTAACTAGATATAGTTATTAACCTACTGGCCAGATATCCTCGGCTTGGCCTGCCTGCCAGCTCGAGTCCACGTAGTTGCACGCGCGTTGTGCAATACCGATACAAGATTATAACGGCGATATCGTTACTCCTGAAATGTATCTTTGGATCGTATCAACTTCCCTATAAATTAACAGTATCCGCCGATACTAATGAACGTTGCGCTGCAACCTTTGCCCAACGAAGAAAAAAAGGATAGTAACGCTTGCATTTATCAAACCACACGGTAGCTTTGCATAAACGCATGCATTTTAAAATGAAATATAAATCATTCCTGATTGACTTCCGCGAATGCGAACTAGTATTACCGGATTATCGATTTACCAAGCGAGTTACCAAATAGAAAAGAATCGTCGAGGAGTAATTATTTAATCTCGACTACCTAAAAGACAAATTCGAGGAATGAAAAAACGTCCTAACGTATTTATTGATTATTCGATGTTCAATGACCGGCAATAGCCACCCGAAAAGAGCTCTGTAGCATTGTTTCGGTTTAATAAACAATACACCCTGCAAAGCGCAAAAACGTAGCGCACCAAAACGCTGTTGGAACGTACCAAGTATTCGCGTAGCAGTGCTCGCGTTAGGAGACCGTTTTCGATAAAACTTCCAATTGCAGTGCCGAGCCATTTCGCCTTCCTGGATTTGTCTGTCGTAAAATTAAAAAGAATTAAAAAAAATTACGATCACTCCACCATCATCGAGTTAACTCCTATTCTTCATTCTGTTCGCTTCGACCTAATTTCAACGATCTCCGTGATGTAGAACACATTTTCGTATCGCACCCCGTCCCACTCCCCCCAATTGTACATCACTCGTCACTGATCGATTCGAAGTTACGACGACGAAAACGCAAACTCCGAGTCGATAATTTGTCGAGGTAGAAACGAACAAAGCACTCAGCGAAGTCCAACGATTCTTGCGATCGATTCGATCTTCTTACGGCGAATGAAGAAAAGGACGTAGAAATGCCCGAGCTACCCAACGGATTAACTTTCGTCATAGATTGTACGCGGACTACTGCACCCCTTCGTCTTACCCACCCTCTTGCATCTACATACCTGAATACTCAAGAGTGTACATAACGCGTGCGTATCCTTGTATGGGTCAGAAATCGCGAACGCGATAAATAGAGGAACGGCACCCACCCACGTTACGTGGAAAATGCGAGAGAGCTGGGGAGGGGAGGTAAACCGCCATCACCCTCCCCCACACTCCTCCCTCGCGTTTAGCCGCTTGGCCACCTTGAGAAGTAGCAAAGGGGCGTATGGGTGACAGTGTCACTACGATCGTGCAAAAATTATATCATAATTAGAATCGTGCGTTTTCGTCGCTCTTCGCTCGTAACTCCTGCGTGACGACAATCTCATCGTGTAAATATGGCGAAATCGTCGTCGTCGTCGTCGTTCACAATTTTTCTACCGCTTCCTTTTCCTTTTCCACTTTCACCTCGCCATTCCATTCCCTTCGCTTCCAGACGAACATCGTCGCGTTTTCGTTCCTTGGAATGGTTTGGTACATTTTTGCGTGGTTTATCATCTACTCTCTCCCTGACCAAAGCGAGACTATAAAATAATTTCTGGTCGACGATAGCTTCTGGGGTAAACGACACGATATTTCTTTTTCCAGCAGATCCCAGGGGAAGAAAAAGACTAAAGATCACTGGTAATTTTAAAACGAACCAACTCGTCATTTTTGACATCTCAAAGGACAGCCATGCGGAAGGAACGCGTACAACGTTCTACGAGTTCGTCCTTGGTTCCCTGACAAGCGAAAATAGGATAACAAAAATATTCCCCGTTGACAAGAGCTCTCAGGGTAAGCGGCACGATGGTAATCGCGACAAGATATACGCGATCTTGATAATTCGTTTAATAACTTCCTCGAGCGTTCGATGTGTGCGTTGACATCGTAATTACACGCGTTAAATCACGCCGGGTATAACGTTAGCCTTCTCGCGACTCGCGTTACACGTGAGCAACGCGAAATAACGGCTGGTTGAGGGGTGTAAGTGACGCTTTTATAAAATGTTGGCCAAGCGGCGCGTTGACCGTCCTGTCATCCGCGTACAGATGACGCCTGTATTTCTCTGGAGGTCGAGCGCGCCGCACCTGCACGAACGATAACGATTTCCTGAAAGAATTATAAGACGCTCGAAGGAGAAGGAGGTGGAGAA
This sequence comes from Liostenogaster flavolineata, assembly GCA_025433975.1. NCBI lineage: Eukaryota > Metazoa > Arthropoda > Insecta > Hymenoptera > Vespidae > Liostenogaster > Liostenogaster flavolineata. The sequence continues at coordinate 294,568 of JAITYT010000383.1, forward strand.
AGAAAAATGGACGGCACTTCTCCTAGCGTTGCAACGCGTTTCAAGCGAATGTTCCTTATCAAAAGGATTTTTTGAGGAAGTTTGTATCGAACTCGACGATAAATCGACTGCCATCGAGGCGTTATCGATAACCAACAAGACCACGTGACCAAAGTACGTATCAGGTGGTCAAGAATAAAATTTGTAGTTAATAATAACTTTTCTAATTATCATTTGTAGAAAATATTCTACAAATTTTTACGAAATTTAAAAAAAAATTATTATTAATTACAAGTTTCATCCCTGACGATCTAATAAGTCGCAAAACGACCTTCAATTTCGTTCGCTTATTAAGTCGTCAAGGATACAATTTGTAGTTAATAATAATTTTTCTAATACTATCTGTAGAAAATATTCTACAAATTTCGTAAAACTTTGTAGAATAACCTAATAAGCGAACGAAATTAAAGATCGTTTTGCGACTTAACTACCGTAATATCTCGTCGGTACTTTCATAGCCTCGTAGATGTAGATTGCAAAATTCCTGTGACAGATAATGGGTTGAAAGAAGAGATACAGTTGAGTAACTCAATGCGTACCTCTGAAAGCCCAGGTTACGTACATTCGCGCAAAGTCATAACAAATGTTCGAAAATTACATGGCTGGTCTTTCAGGCACAACCGCGCGTTACTCGTGGGTGGTCAGCGAGCTCGAGTTCTGTTTATTGAACTTTGACGTCGCACGGTGAGGTAAAGCAGGCGCTCGAACGACACGCGTCATTCGCGAACAAATCTTTACCGTTTCGAGCGAACGACACTGTGAGTCGACGTCTACCAAAAATGCCCCAATAATATACTAATTTTTGACAGAAAACCGTAGAAATTACCTTAATCCAAAATGTCGGCCAAGTACGCACAACTTGTAAATTTATCGTAATGCCCAAACCAATGGAAATTTTCCTCGCGAAGAAAATACAAAAATATCCCGACTTAATCCGCTTTTAGCAGAATTTCTGCCTGGAGAATAATGGCACGATACTTTTTTAATTTTCCACGGATGTAAAAGCGGAAGAAAAATTAGATAAGAGGATTCCAATGTTTCTTAGAAATAAAATATTTTTCCTTCTCGTCCAAAGTTATCACATTATAAATAAAAAATACAGAATCCCATTTTAAAAAATTCCCCTCGCCGCTACACTTACAAACAAATTATTCGTACCAGGAAACGTTCTCCTTGATACCAAAGAATTTTTCTAAGTTACCAATCGGGCGACGCGGCTCTTGATCCAGATTCGCCTAAGTCGTCGTGGATGAATTAAATTCCTTACATCGCAGGACGAGGGAAACAAATGGAAATACAAAGAACGTAAGCCCTGTACCCAAACGATATCGTCGTGAAAACCGAAAGAGGCAACGCAGTTTCTCGATCGACGATCGAGTGGCTCTTTCCCGCCTTTCTCGAACAACGTGTCGTAGTACGAACCGAAGAGTAAAGCGGTAAGGATGAGAAGACGCAGGAAGTAAAGGTACACGGACAAGAGAGTAAGAGAGAGAATAAGGAGAGGAAGAGAGGGGCGGTGGCGATGCTCACTTGTTGCTCGCTCGACTAATTGCCAAGTAATTGGCCCCGTACCTCCGCTCGTATAAAGTTTGCTTCATTGTCTTTAATAACGCCGTGACCCGCGCTAATGGCTCACGTCGCATTCGTCGAGAAAAAGGGGGAACGACCGACCGGTTTCGATGACAATGTTCGGCTAGCGAAAAAAAAGAGAAAAAGCGAAAAGACGCGAGTAAGGAGAAGGGGAAAAAATGACGCTTCAAAGGAGCAAGAAAAACCGTACGGAGGAGAACCTTATCGATACGAAAGAATTATTTGACGTAGGAAAATCGAGGACGAAATTAACGTCTCGATGATACCGATATCAGTAACGGTTAATTGTCAAGTAAAATCAGCATATTTCTGAAATGCTAAGGTGAGATAAGTAAAAGAAATAATTAAATGTTCGCATAGATTCAATTAAATCGATAAAACTTTATACGAATAAAGTAATATTATGTTGTTCGGAAAGTAATTTCGTTTTTCTTTTTGCTAGCTTGCTTGCAAAAAACCGATCCAGGTGATCTCTCTGTTGGGAGAAAACCTAATACAAATACGTTAGATTATTTGCATAGTCATTTTTCCCCCAACAGTTTTTCATAAAAGCTGTTTAAAAAAATAGAAATGAAAAAAAACGAAATGACTTTCCGAACAACACAATAAAATCGCAAGATCGTTCCGATTGACCCATCTGCATCATAAGCGCATATATGCTCGCAAAGGTTGCGTAGTTCGTTTATTAGAAAAGAAAAGAAAAGATACATTGTACCAATGTGATAATTGCCATGTGGCATTATGCATTGAACATTTCAAACATCATCGTGTCGTGCAAAATAATTAGATCCCATTTCCATTACGATTATTAATCCATAGTGAAATATAAATTCTTTGAGATCCTCTATTTACGCAAAATTGCTCTTTTTCATACTTTAAAACATTTTCATCTAAATACAACCAAAAAAAAATGTTGGCGATAAGAAAAAATTGTCCACTTTACCATAGGATGCAAACGAGTTAAAAACACAGGAACGAAGAAAACGGGACGGCAAATGGAAGTCGAATATTTCGCTGCGACTCTTGCAACGAAATAATCCCTCCACCCCCGCCGAGCGGAGGGACGTCGTCCCTTCCTGCGTGATTCCGGCGCGCTTTTTAATTCCATCGATTCCTCGGGGTCGACTTTTCACTGAATCTCGCTACGAGAGCCGGGGAAAAATGGGAGCGCGCGAAGGGAGGAGGAGGACGAGTGCGATGGACGTAGGTGGGACGAGGGTCTCGGGCGTTCCTGAAATTCCAGGGAAGGCGAGGGGTGGCGGCGTGGTGCGTTACCAATTAACGCGCGCGCATATACGCGCGCTCGGACCCCGACAAAATGTCTTCGCTCTGGACTCGACGGGTGGCGGCCTGGGGAGGACGGCCGCGAAAGAGGGAGATACGTTCCGTCGTCGAAGGAAATCGAACGATTGCCGGCGCCGTATCGAGCGGAATCCGTGCGCCGCTGCCATCCTCCACGGAGAGCAAAGGATAAAAACTTTTACGACGAAGCTCGACGGAGCTCGACCTCGTCGCGATCGCGTTGCATCGCCGTTCTTTATCGTATAATTGTCGTGTAATAATCGTTCGCGATGTACGTCGGTACCTTCGTTATTTCGTTCGTTCTTTCGCGTCTCTCCCCTCCCTACCTTTCCTCTCCCTTTTCTCTGCTTCGCGATATATCGAGGACAATACTCCGAGTTTCGATGTCCGTTCGAGCACCAAATTTATTCGAAGTTGCCCCTTTTCTCACTACGATTTAAGATCGTTCCGCTTCTCGAAGAGTACAGACGACTTTAACGAGTTTCTAGATATTTCCGCGAGATTTCTGTTTTTTCTTTTTTAATTTATTATTATTAAATTTAAACGAAACTCGCACGTAAAGCGGCTCGAATCGAGCCTGAAGCTTCCGTGCTTTTGCGTTCGGATTTTTTACGTCGATCCAGCTGACGATCGCGGCGTAATGGTAATCTTCTTTTTTTTTCTTTCTTTCTTTCTTCTTCGAAGCGATTGCTCGTAAAGTGTCCTCGAAATTACGTTTAGTTAAAATCGTCGTTATTGCCGCGTGTCGCGATAAACTTCAAAAAATACAATGGATACTTCGGGTATGACTCGTGCGAGCACTTGCACGGAGTGGGAGCTCTCCAACCGTCGCTGGCGCTCGAGAAGCGTACTGGAAGGGCAAAGTACTAATATTTCGATAAACGGTGTGCTTGTGAAATAAAGTTAAGTTGCCGATTAAATAGCGTCGAACCGAAGGCCTTATAATATTGTCCGCTTGGATACGACCAGGTTCATGCGTCGTGCTATCGCGTACGACGTTGATCGTTAAATTTGTATCGGTCGATTATTTAATTATTTAATTGTTTAATCATCCGTAAAGATGTGGGTGGAAAATTCTCACGATGAAACCACGGTGGAACCGCGATGGACGATCGTGACAGAAATTTTAAAGTATTGCAACTACTCCCTCTCGAACTACTCTCTCGAACTAACTCGGAGAGAAATCTTCTTTCCCTGTTAAACGCTTCGGCGCGCAATTCGAAACGCCTCATATTTCTTCGAATAATTACGGAACGGGAGGAAGTATCGTGACACTTTGGAACGGGCCGCGGATTATCCCAGAGGAAAACTTCTCGCGACGTTTCGAAACCAGTTTTACGAGGGTCGCAACAAGTGCATCGACGAAGACGGTATGTATCGTACACGGACTGCGATACGCATTAAAAAAGTTTAATTAGTTCGCGATCGGTATGCCTTTATACGATCGCCGTTGGATTAAAAAATATTTTAAAAGATATTCTGTGTTAGATTGAAAATAAAAAATGAGGGGGAGAGAGAGAGAGAGAGAGAGAGAGGGAAGCTTCATTAACCACAATGTAGAATCGAATTTGTTCAGAACGAATAGTAATTACATCGAATAATGAAGGACGTGTCCAGCCTTTCAAAGGCCCCGTTTCGGTCACTGCACCAGTGTCAATGCACACTTGATAATTACAACGTTTTATCGGCTCCAAAAGCGACTGATACATGCCGAATCATTACAAAAATCCGTTTGATCGAATGCTGTAAAACCCCTCCATAAAAGAGCCTTTAAAAATGGCAGAAATATTCTTGAACATCGGCTTCTAATCGTCAAAAAAAAAAATAACCTCGAAACCCAATCGTACTATCGATTTTACCTATCGCATTGTCCACGTCCGAGGAAATTTAACAAAATTACGTCGAGGACGCGTGACAAAGGCTCTCGAATCCCACACGCGGATATCGATAACCTTCCTCGACGAATCGATCGTGAACGATTCTTATTCGCGGAAACGAGGGTCTTAAGAGAGGCGGCATCACAAAGCAGCAACGGCGACGACGCCAGCATCCGCCGCGATTCCAACTCGCAAGAAGGAACAACGTCGTTGCGCACGAGCAGATGTGCAATTGTGCGCGCTAGGAGGAATCGAGAGTGACTCATTCCACGGCGGAGAGAAGGTACATAAGGGTGGAGGCGACAGAGAACGACGACGACGACGCAACCTATGTACCACGAGCTAACGTATCTATCTATTTATGCGACGAGGGTGAGTCTAGGAACGGGGACGCGCTGTATTATCCTTAATGGCTATGAATAAAGAAAATCGTGAGAGGACGAATCGAGATAAGTCATCTTATCTTCGAAGACTTTTTTTCGAGCCTCTTCGATCGATCGGGCATATTCGATCGAACGAAGGAACGACTTCTTCAACCCGTCCTACCTTGACCCTTTAACTGGAATGACGAGTTAGCTCGTCGTAGACGAAACTGACCTTTCCGAGATTGTCGTTGGAAATTCCAGTAGCCTGGCGTGCTGCTTGGTTGATGTTAATTTTTGTAAGAGATAAATCGATCAGGAATGATGTCTGAAATAGACATCAATACAACAAGCGCGACTACGTTGGGAAGTAGTGATCGACGATAATGGCGACGTTCGATGGGAGATGCTTGAAATTTGTTTTGGATGTTTTCCTATAACAACGTGAATCTACCGGAATTTAAACTAGTCGCAGTGATAAATAAAAAAGTTTATGGTTACGATAGGTAAGAGAAAAATGTATGCAATGGTGGATGATACAAGATACGATTTACTACTACGTATTTTTACTATAAGGTATCAGAGCCATTTCCTACAAAAAAAATATGGTTCCTCCGCCCGGCTAAAGGCAAGAAACTTTAGGTTGTCTTTCGTTCTACGCATTTAGATAGAAAATGTCTAACAGGACCTAGAGGTAATTAACCCGTTGAAAATTTTCATTACTCGCGTTCGCATTCGAGTTTGTAAATTCATCCTGTGCGGGAATGTATATACGTATACGAACTTGTACATACGTATGTACCGATCGTATGCACATGAAAACTCGCGTATCTTTCTACACACATACGTATATATAAGCGCGTACACGTACAAGCTCAAAACATGTACGAACGTACGCGCAATGGCTGATCGTAAACGAGCGTTGCCCGTGTACAAACGGCGACGCGCAGGGTCGTAACTAATTCTTTGATGACGATGCCGCGTCGTTGGGCACTAACGACGACGACAACCTCGAAGAATCGTTCGATCGACCGTCCGTTCTTTCTTTCTTCCAAGAAGGAAGCGAGAATTTTCCTTCACGATCGCCAGCAAGACGCGTTGTCCATCGCGAATCGATCATCCATAGTGAATAGAAGAAGAGGCAGGGCACGTTGATAGCGATAGGTAGTCTGTTGACTCCTCGATCTTTAAAAAGGAAGAAGAAAATGGACGTCCTGGTTTTTACTAGGATCGATCGACTTTGGCCTGACGCTACTACCGTCAAAAGGTGTTCAGCACCTAGAGTGTGTGCGTACGAGCGAGCTACGAGCTACTCGAAGAATCGAAAGCGCTCAAACTTCCACCCGTTCGAATCCCATCAAGCCATTGAAACCTACAAACCGTTGGTAAGAAACGCGAACTTCTCGGAAGTTGGAAAAAGTCAACATCGATTGGAGGGGTCCCTGGTCTTGGATCTGTTTAAAATTGCTTTGGAACGCTTTGGAGTAATCCTCCGAGTACATTGGAGCGATACGTTGTCCAGGCAGGTTCGAATATGAATGCAAGAAGAGACAAGACGCGCTGATCGCACTAGGTACGATAATAGGATAAATGCAATTGCGCTGCGTCAGAACTAATTGACCGAGACGACCTTGCGTCATTCGAAATATCCAGTTCGCGCAAATCAAGGACCATCGAAACGTTCTAACCTCAAAATTCGAACGATTCTTCGGCCTTGTACTCGACTGAACACCGAGATCGCCCGAAATTTCATGCGCAACGACGCATACAGGGAAGTTTCGCGAGTGCCAAGACAGAGGGAATCGCAAATCGCGTCGCGTATACGCTTTACTTTATTGCCTCGAATCGGAATTGGCGCGTTTGCGCGTCGCTTCGGCGCGCGGTGGAAGACGGAGGAACCGCCAGTGGAACGAGCGGACGTGGTTGTGCGAGAGAGAAAGAAAGAGAGAGAGAGAGAGAGAGAGAGAGAGAGAGAGAGAAGAAATAAATAAAGAGGGGGAAAAAGAAGAGAGAGAGAAAGAGAGGGTGAGAAAGAGACTTAGCCGAAGGGAGGGAAAATAAGGACGAAGAACAAGGAGACCAAGAAGAGCAAGACCGGGAGAGGAGAGGGGAGTAAGGGGTAGGGAGGAGGAAGAAAGAAATAAAGGACTAGGAGAAACAAGGAGGAGAAAACCGGCTAGAGAGGAGGAGGAAGAGGAGAGGGAGGAATCTCAGCGACGCGCCGGCTAGACGGCATCGTAAACTTCGTCGACCAACTTTTGAATTTTAGTCGAGACCGCTCTCGGTTCCGTTCTCTCCCCTTAAAATCCCTCCGTTGGACGGTTCTATTTTCTTCTCACTTTTTCCTTCTTCATTCACCCACTATTTATCTATTTGCCTATCGTCAACACGTGTAACTCCATTTATTTATCTACGCTTGTCCGTCACTCCGTCCGTCTATCTATCTATCTAGCTAGCCAACTAGCTAGCTCTAGCTGGCTGAGTATCCGTTATCTATTTCCGAGTTTCTGCGATAAATTGTCGAATGTTTGCGCAAAAATTATCAGCGCTACCGTGCCGCCTTTCACCCTCTTGTCGCGAAATTTTACGAGATGTATCATAGAATCTCCTTTTGCCTCGTTACTCTCGATTTATTGATATTAGCTGCAAATAGTGCCTCGATCTCCTGTTATCGATCGAACAACGGCGTACTTTGGCGTATTTTTCGCCTTCGAAGAAAATATAATACGATCTTAACTCATTAGCCGCCACAATGTGACAAATCAAGAAAACGAGAGAATATATACACGTATGTGTATATGTATTTTAGGTTGGTGCGTACGAAATGTCGGATTTTTAATTATAAATATCGGATGTATATTTAAAAAATATGACGTTCCTTTTTTCGGACGCCGGCAGGATGAGCTGCGATTTTTATAAAAGAAATACTCAGAATATCGAGCAAATGGAAATTATCAAAATGATAAATTCTTGTTACACTTGTAAACGTTACCTACGCGCGCACCCTTGATAATCGACTGTCCTGCTCCTTTTTTTTAAATTCCACGACAGCGACGACGTTCGCTCGAATCGATCCCAATTTGAATTCAATCGTTCTCTAAATGCATTCGTTCCACTCGGGGGAAAAAACAAAATTATACTCGATGCAAAAGCGTTTGGAGCGACTGTCGGAAGAAGCAAGTAGTGCCCTTCTCGCAGCTGCATTTACCCAAAGATAGCATCATGGTGGAGGAGCTCTTGGTCGGAGCCACCGGAGGTCGCCACGAGCAATGAAAAAAAAATAAGAGCGAGAGAGAGAGGAGAGAAGGAAGAAAGGGCAGAAGGTTCGTATCCGAGCTAAGGTAAAGTCGACGAAGCTATTACGAGAACGCGATAAATTCGAAAGAAATCTCGATACTTTTCGGCTGACATCGATGCAAAGGAACCTCGCGAACAAGAACGAATATCACTGGCGAATTATCAAAAATTATCGAAAATTCGAAGTATCGTAGATTCGTAAATTTTTTTATTATGAAGAAACGTTGTATTTTGTTTTTTTTTGGTGTTGTTTTTATGAAAAACTGTTGGGGAAAAAACGAAACGACTTTCCGAACAACCTAACAGCCATGCTTTCAAGCTGAAAGATAATTTATTTACGAAAATTACCAGGCGAATTAACATCGTTATCCTTTTGTTCGATAGTAATCGCGTCGATGCAGTGACATAAGAAAATAACGTTACCTAAGAAGGATATGCGCGAAGTAAATCGTTGAAACGCGACGATACCGATCCATGCGAAAATATCCACGAGAATATTCGCGCTGCGATAAAAAACGCAGGTACGTCCGATCGATAATAATTTCGCGAATAAATGAGAAAAAATATTTCCTCGCGAACGACTCCGTGCGCGGCAATTAACGCTACGAGCGATATTTTAAAATCTCGTGCCTCCTCGTATTTTCGTACTTCGCGCGCGAATACGATCGAATGCGTTTCCACCGTTACTGATCGCTCGTAACGCATCGACGTCGTGGTCTCTTCGTCGGAGCGGAAAGGATTCCCTCTTTGCGTGCTCGCGTCGATCACGTATACGAGCCACGCCGATATTTTTGCGATTTCGCAATGCCGAATTAAACGTTTCTTTTTTCTCGTAAGGAAGGACGAAATAGGCTTGGAATCGGCCGCTGACAAGGTGGAATCGAGTGGACGAATTTATTTTCTCACTTACGAAGCCAAGAGACTCTTTCGACCCTCCATTATTTCGCTCGAGTTGAAATCGGCGCGAGGGTTCGAATCCGAATAAAAGACGGAGTTCGTTCGAAAAAGAAAGGAAAAAAGAGAAAAAAATTCGAGGGAGAGTTTTCTAACGTTTATCGGGAGAGAACGAAGCTACTTCGACATCGAAGCTTAAGAAAAAATCGGAAAAAGTCGAGTTCGATCCGAGGAATTTTACGAAGACACTCCGCCTCGACTTCTCGTGAAATTTCTTCGACGCGCGAAGTAGTAACGAGCGAACAGTGGCGAAACGAAGTTACGAGCGATTTTGTATCGACCGAACTGTAAGAACCGATCGCGAGAGACATTGCTCGTCGAAAAGCGTTCGGACGTGAACAAAAGCAGCGATAAAGTTCACGTTTTTCGACGTTGCTCAACGCGCACTTAGCATAGAAACGTCCTTTCGGCTCATAGATATTCAGATTTTTCGTCCTCCTTTCCCTTCGGCTTCCGCGACACGCGATCTCCACCCCCGCGATTCGCGGACGATGTCGCAGCCCGAGGCGGAGGGTGGTTCCAAGAAATCCGTAGAAACGAGACGCGTACGAAAAGTAAAAAAGAAGCGAGACGGACAAAGAAAGACGCGAATGGCCCGATCGAGTCGAATCTGTCTAAAAATCGAACGACTTTGTACGTAAATAAATTTTCCATTAAGTTGTTCGGAAAATTATTTCGTTTCTTTCCAACGAAGGACTTAATTAATTTATCGAGTTCGACTGTTCATGATTACTTCAAACGCCATTTTCATTAAAAAAAAAAACGAAATTAATTTCCGAACAACTTAATATTTTCTAATTTTATAAAATTCTCTAAAATTGTCTAAATTTCTAAAAGAAAAATTGTTCTCGAAGAAAAAATTCATAAATGGATATAACGCGCGCGTAACGAAGTCGAGGGCAAAATGATGCGCATGGAAGTCGTAAAATATAGAAAAAAACAAGGTGGTAGAAGGGATGGAACGAAGCGCAACTAACAGCGCGGGAAAAAGACAGAGAAAAATGCAGATAAGGGAGGGAGAGAGAGAGAGAGAGAGAGAGAGAGAAGGCAGAGGGAGGATAATTCCACGGCTAAATATCGGCAAAAATCAATACTATCTCTTTTCCTCGGCACACCGCCACCATCGGTTAATAATGCAAGACCCCGAGAACCTGAATATCCTGAGAATATCCAACAGACCGTTTTTCACGAATTTTCTAAAGGATCCGTTCCCGATTCGCGGGGAACTGCTGACGCCGCGACCGACTAAGCGGACTCATAACATTCGAACCGAATCCGCAGTTTCCTGTAGACTTCTTTACCGAAGTCGCGATATAACGGGCCAAAGAGACGATGGGAGAAGGATTCGTCGTTCTCGAGATAAGGACGATCCCGTGATCGCGATCGACACACGTACGACGAACGAAGGGAAAGATAATATAAAGAGGAAGAAGGGGAAGTTCGACACGACGCTAATCCTTTCACGTCTCGCGACGTGGACCCTCCGATGACGTCGTCGTCGGGATAACGTTGTTCGTTCAACGAAACCGCTTTGGCTCGCGACGTCATCCACGAAAGGGAGAATCAATCATCGATGGAAAACTTTCTCCCCGGAGCCGGTGGCCGAACTTTCGGAAAGTTTTACAAAGTGATGCGCGTCTAGGTACCTAAGAGTATCGCCCTACGAGGAGTATCGGGTACGAGAATGATCGAAAGATTTAAGGTTCGATCGTTGCTGCTTTGGATGTCCTCGAAATTCGAACTGGCGTCTGAAATCTCGTGTTACTTGCTCGAGCATTGATCGACCTGCTGCTTACCGAGAGCTATCGAGACTGTCATTGTTGCGGTCGGCGTAGCGTTCAAACGAAACGAAAGCTCGATAGTTCGAGTTGTTGGATTTCTTTCGCTGGTTCGTACCTACGCGATAGATCGATTTGGTCCGAGCCAAGGATCGATCGATGCTCCATCGACCAAGAGAATATTTTTATTCTCTATTTATTTCGTCCCCTTTCGAATCATACGAGTAAAACTCTAGAGTCCGATTGATAATTTCAGACTAACGAACGAACAAAATCTGTCTAAGATCGAACGTCGTTTAATTCGACGCCGATAGCACGGCGAATGGCGTGACATCGTTGAATTTCTATCGATTCGAGAGAAAGGTTGTTGACCGAAGCGTGACCAAAGATCGACTTTTTTCATAGTTCATTTTTTCTCGTAAAGGAAGCTCGCACTTCCGTATGGAAATTTACGTCGATTTATGAGACTAGACTATATTCGTCGAACCCTTTGTACTTGGGATCGTTTCGTGATTCTGAAGTCATTGACTCGCAGTCGATACGCCTGCATTTATTCGCGTATCTCGTATCAAACGTAAAGTTCGGAATTAAATATTTATAACGTTAATGCGATTCGGAACATGATTTGTAATTTTCCGCGAAATACGAGTCATAAATACGTATCGTCGCGAGAAATATATCGATGATTCCGAATAATTCGTAAATACATAAATTTTTATCCTTTGTTAAATGGAGTCCTTCGAATGTTTAATTACAAAGACGATATCGATGGTGATACTAGCACGATAAATTTGGTTCGATCGAGCCTCGTCGCGCGCTTGCTACCAAGGAATCTTGAAAAATAAGTTTTCTTTAAATAAGCAATCTTCTAGCCCAAAGAAGATTCAGATTTTGCCTGGTTCCGTTGGAAGTTCCCTGGAGGTAAGCCACGAGAAACGTACAGCCCCTCTTGCCGCGATGTCGAGGAGCAGAAGAAGAAGAAGAAGAAGAGAGGCGCACGCCGCGCGTCACTGGCAACAGCGTCGAACGAGCAGAGATTCGACGTAACCACAGGACGTGTACAGATCGACTCAACTTGATTACTTTAGGCTGTGTTTCGCGAAAGCGCTCTACCAATCGTTCGAAAGCGGTATAAAAGGAACATTGGCAGATGTAGATGCAAAAGTGGATTCAACCAAGCCGACCAACTGACCGATCGACCTACCGATCGAACCAACTGACCTACGAACTGACCAACCTGTCGAATACTGGTCGAGTTAGTTCGATCGACCGACCTACCATCCAACGAACAGATCGTCCATCCAACTGGCCAACCGTCACACCACCAGCGTCGTCATCGCCGTCGCCTACACCACCACCACCACCACCGACGGCACCTCCATCTTCTTTTCCTCTACCTCTACCTCTACCACCACCATCTCCTCCTTCGTATCCTACTCTTTCTGCACCGTCGAAGGAAGAGCAAAGAGGGGGATGGAGAACCACAGCGGTTCTCAATCTCGCGCCGTGCTTTTTGCGCGGCAAAATGCCTGAAATGCGGATGCAGCGATTGCTTGCGATTACGGAATGACTTTCTCGTTTGCGTAATCGACCACGATGAAAAACTTTGTAGCCCTAACAAAAGCCAGATACGCGTCTACGAAGACGAACTGTCGGAAAAATCGCTGGAAACGAAGGCGTCGTTAAATCAGCGATATCGCGACAATTTCGTTGAAAAAGGAAGATTAAAGCGTTTAGAAATCGCGGCATGAGAGTCGGTATCTACTCGTTCGTTGGAACGATCAACGCGCTGCGTGTTCTCCTAAACGATCCACCGACACGCCGTATTAACCAAAAGAGCTAAAGAGCAACGCGCCAGCCAACGACCCAGTGAAAACGATAGCAACGTGGAAGTCGAGCGCTCGAGCACTTCCCGACGCCTCTTTCACAACCTTAAATTTGAAAACGTCCTGACAAGCGGTACTTCTTTTCCTATCGCCGTTCACCTCGAATCGAAGGTAGGCAAAAGGAAACGTCAGATGTATCGCGGGTTCGCATGCGTGTTGCGCTACCGCGCGGCGTCACCTACTACGAATCTACGTGCACAGGGGATATCTCTGCACGTGTTTAACTATCGATCCGACACCGACCGGTCACGGGCGGTGACGATCGAATTTCAAGTTCTCGCGGACCTACTAGGGCTGGTTCTCGAGGAGGAGAATCGTCCACGTCGTTCCGCTCATCCTCGTTGTCGTCGATGGAGAAGAAAGTGTCGTAGACCTAACTGTTACCTCTATCGGCGTCGTGCTGCCTGCTGAGGACAGGGACGCACCACGGACAACGCGAGAAACACCCACCGTGGTGGAAGAACGAGAAGAGGCAAGACAGTTGGAACAAACGGCGATTCGCCAGGTTGACCGAAGCTACCAGGTAAGAGGTAGGTAGAGCAAGGGCCGTGTGCGAAACAGAGACACCTAGACTAGGAGGAGAGGAGATATTCGTAAAAAATTAAAACGCAGAAACATGAGAACCATCGTGCTTCCCGTCTCCCCACTTCGGCAACCCCTCTCACCCTGCTCCCGCTGCACTCCTGGTCTACCTTTCCTCCTTCCCTCCAGCCGTATACCTCCCTTCCTTCCTTCCTTCCTTCCTTCCTTCCTTCCTTCCTTCCTTCCTTCCTTCCTTCCTTCCTTCCTTC
>JAITYT010000383.1:336002-351406 GCA_025433975.1 Liostenogaster flavolineata
GACTGTCACACATTATTATCGCGTAACGCTGCGACATTAACGCGATCACGTATCACGAACAACAATAACGAGAAGATATAACGCACCGTCGAATTCGACGTAATCGACGTAATAATCTACAGACCGACCGATGCGTCCATTTATTCGAAGCATTTAATACCGATCTAACGGTTCGTTCTATCCTTCCAAAAACGATAAATTCATAAAATTTACAGAACTCTCGTATCATTCGCTACGAAATTATTACGGATTAATTTTTCGATAATGAATCGAATTATTTTTAATTTACTTTTTATCCAAACTTTCTTCAAATATCGAAGATACGCATTTCGCAAATTTCGATCGACTATACGTATTTGAAAAATATTCGATTCGATCAACGCCCATAATTACGTCTGTAATTCGTCACCTATTTGCCCAACAAATAACGAACATCAGTTTGTACGGTAACGATATTCGAAGAATATTCTCGATATGTACGTGGATTTCGTTTGTCTCCAGAACACACAAATGCATACCTTCTATTTTTCTCGATTAATTCAGGTACGAAGATATGGAAAAATGTATGACGTGATCTTGATCGTAGTCCACAACCAATCGCAATTCTTCTAAGATCATCGTAGAGCCATTGGCAAGCTCCTTTTCCCCCTCGATAATCGCAAACGATTTCCGAAGGTTTCTACCGAAGGAACGATTCCGAAGGATGATGTCCGAAGGTTCTAGAAAACACGTCCAGTTTGACGAATTTCACGAGAAATTTACCGCGTATCACGGATCAACTCGTTGGTGTTGCCAAAAGCACGAAAGACAAAGAGACAGGCCATCCTCGTTCTGTTCGAACTGCGAGCGAACTTCGCGATCGCGACAGATTCCTACAGTTTCCTCGCGCTCCTCCTACAGTTTCCTACAGACTTCTCATCGCCTCTCGACAGATTATCTTTCTTTCCTTTTATTAATGACGACGGTCGTTGGCTTTTTGCGAGTGACTGCGCGTAGTAACTGCTTTAATTGAAGTCGGTCGCGTCGGTCACCGGTAATGATCATGGCTGAAAACGTGCTAAACGATGCCACGTTTAAGAACGACGTTCATTATACGTATTTATGTACGTACGAATGGTATTAACTCTTAGACGTTCGGAAGGCCGATAAAATACGACGCCGGCCCTGGTGAGCGTGTCGTGAATTAATACGTGCGAACTAAGGACAAAGGGTAGCAACAGCAGATTTTAGCCGAAACGCGAGAGGGAAGATGAAATTAAGCGCGATACGCCTTGATTTCTTGAGAACGCAACAGCGACGAAATTCAAAGGTGAAAATTCGCGTATGCGCGACGTATCTAATATTTCTACATTCTGCGCATAGCGAAACGAAAACGACTATGAATTGCGAAGAAAGTGCCAACACGAGTTGGAAGTTAACGACAACATTTTTTTTTCAACGCTGATCGAAGTATTATTAATTCCTAGGAATATTAAAAACTCATTTAAACGTCGAAAAAAAAAGACGAAATTCGAAGATGAAATTCCACGTGGATACACAACAAACGTAGACACATATATGTTAATTCGTTGTCTCACCGTTTATACGAAGATAAATTATCCGATTATGTCGTATTTTCATGACGATCGACATGACGTAAAACGATGAAAAAAGCGGCGCTACAATTGATGGAGAAACGTCGCGACATACACCGGGAGACGCGCGCGCACAAATCTTCGAAAGAGCGCGACTTTGTTCTCCTCGTTAACTTCCAGCAAGGTCTCGCGTAAACTCGTACGTCTTCCTCTTTCTAGGCGATGATCGTACGAGGAGCAGGCGCGCTATCGCCTGAAGAAATCGGTAGTTGCGGGGGATGGTCGCGTAACACGTGACACCTTTAGGCCTCCCATTCGTCACCGAGCCTGCCCGAATCGTAGCGTTATCTTCGCGACACCCCTTAATTAGACGAGCGCGTTCGTAAAGGCGGATGATTATGAGCGCGTTCGTAGAGGTGGATGATCATCAGCGCGCCGGATCCAGAACACGCGAGGGGCCGAAGCGATCGACGCGTGAATCGCGCGTTCTCGCGAACAAGATAGGAAAAACACAGAATAGAATAAAAAGAACATATTAGGTTGTTCGAAAAGTAATTTCGACCAACCTAACTTTATAAATCGAAAGTCGTTACAAGTATTATCGAAAGACTAATATTCATTTTCATAAAAAAAAAAACGAAATTTCTTTTCGAACACCTAATAGGAAAATTATGGAAATAAAAAGAACATAGAAAAGTGGTAGAAATGGATAAAACAGAAAAAGATGATAGAAAATAGAAAGAACGAAGATGAAGTTGATTCGAGTGATAACGTAACATCTTTTAGATCATAGATCGTAAATCAGCCTTGAAATCATCGAGGTCGAGAGGATCGCCTTAAAGATACTGGACAAACTCCGTACTCGGTACTCGGATACTCGCTAATGCCGTATCTTCACGTATTTTCACATATTTCGCGATCAATCGAAAAGTTTCCAGTCGTGCGTAAATACGTTATATGTGTGATAACGTTACTCGCGGAATTGTGCGCACTTTTTAAAACGCAATTGAACATCGGCCGACTCGTATCGCCGGTTTTTGACAAATTGAGGTTAGCTGGCATCTCGACAAAACGCACGCTTTGCGAAAGTTTTAATCTGAACCCATTCGATGATGCATGGCTTATAAATATCGATGGATATAGCGTATTATTCTCTTGAAATTACATAGATATTGAATCGATATGGTGAATAGAGTTTATACGTCTGTACAGCGAAAAATTGTATTTACATTGTGAAATATTGTGAAAGGATGACATTTTCGGAATACGTAATAACTGAATAAAATTTACGGAATAAAGATCTTGAATTATTCACGAAGCACACAGCAGCGATATGCTAATGTTTTCGTAGCTATTTTTCGATTGAAAAAATAATAAATCGATTAATCGTACGGCTCGAACGACAAATAAATAAATATATATATATAATAAAGAGAATTTATAATTGTTAATAACTTATAATGAAAATGAGGTTAATGCATTTAAAAATAACGGTATTTATCGTATTTAAATTATTCGTTATTATATTCCGCACGCTTACGACTCTTTTAATAAAGAACTCTCGATTTAATTACAATTAAATTGCATTTGCATAATACACATCATTTCTGATTGCGTTTACATATTTAGATATCAAAAGGTTAAAGCGTAGAAAATATTGATAACGTAATATATGAAAAAAAAGAACGAACGTATCGATTTTGCAGAGCATCTAAATTATTTGTAAAGTATACTCCTTTGCACGATATTATTCTAAATTATATGTTTAAAATGAAGTGCATAAAATAATTTCAAGCGTCGACCTTCGATCTAATGACTTCGTTAAAATAATTTCTTCGTGTTTACTAGCCAAGCGACTTAAAAACATCAAGAAATATTTTCCTAGTTGTTTTTCGCGTATCGCATTAACACGAAGAAAAAATGATGTTTCTTGCTCGAAGATTGTCTAATATAAATTGCTACTGTTGCGATTATAAATAGTCTCTTTGTTATACGCGGGCGCACGATCGTGCGTCAAGAGTATGACTCATACCTAGAACGCGAGTGGTTAAAAGATAACTTTCATAGATTCAAAGAGACAAAGACATTCGAACGCAGTTTATTCATTTATACGCATTTTTAAAACAGTATCAGATATCCCGTTAGACTGAAAATCGTTTGAAGAACGAGCCAAGCATTAATTAACAGATACGAGCACACAGAGAGACACACAGGAGACAAAGTAGCGACGTTCCCTCGGTACGATTATCTCGTGCAATATTATTATTTGAAAATGTTTATCGTCGATTTGAATAAAAGAGTCACGCGCGAAATAACTCCACCACCTACTATACGATTTACAAATTTTCGACGCATTGACTAGCGATACGCCATCTTTTTTCGAGATCGATGTTGTCCGAATGATAAATTACGTCGCACGTAAATTACGCTGTCAAAGTTTTATCTCATCCATTAGTTAAAGTATTTTACTTTAAAAACTAAAATTTCGGAATCCCAGATAATTCTTTCGAGGCTGCGATACACTGTGATTAATTGGAAACTCGCACCGATGAACAGAGCACCGATCAATAATGACGTTTATAGATGAAACAGAGTCGCGCATAATCAGAGTTGCGTCCTTCTCACGTCACGCGGATTAACCGAATCTCGTCAAATTCTGATTCATGAAATTACGACGTCGCTAATGGGATATGTCGAGGCGATTTAATATACGACAAAGTGTACTTTTTAAAACCATTAACTGTCGCGACAGGAGTCTAATAATCTCGTATTTTAGGAAACTTCTGAATGGAAGTATCTCTTTCGACTGGCGATATAATTTTACGAGAAGATTCGAAAAATGCAAAAGGGCAGATTTTTAATTACTCCCGAAATAATCAAGTTAAATCTTCTCGTTAAAATCGAGTATTCGCTCCGTAGAGACTAACTGGACTTTAATAATCCGTGCAAGCGTATATAGTAAATTACAAATTCATCTCGAATCCGCATACATTAACTAGTGGATAATTTGAAATTTCGTGGTCAAGCAAATACGATGTGCTCTCTATTCTGGCATGAATACAGATACATTTTCAATGTCCATTGTTCATATAACTATAATTCTATCGAATAGAAAATAAATGGGTCACTTCCAGATACATGAAACCATCGCGATAGGTATTTCGTATTTAAACCCCGTCCTGTCATCAACTGAAATTATGACGTTCCAATTTAATCCCGTCGTCGCGACGATAATAGCAACGAACAGCCTACCTAAAAGAAGGATTAACGAACCTACCGTGCTTGCCTCGTGCGTACTCAAACACGACACGATACCACACGAAAAAGGTATCGCTCTAATCCGAGACGAAGAGAACGTGTTAAAAATAACAGGGCTAGAAAATGCTGATCTTCTACAACAAAGGAACATTTCTTTGGGTCTGATAAAAGAACGAGAGACATCTTACGTACCCAAATGATTGCAGAGCAGTTCGTGGGTCTCCAAGTCGGGGTAATCGAAGGTGTCCCTACAGAAGAGCACTCTGGTGCCGGGAGTCGCTGTGAATCCACCCAGGGCCGCGGCTATCGAGGAGCATAACCACGCCGGCTCGGCACCCTCCAGTCTTCGCAACAGCGCCCTGTATCGACAATACCTCGGATAGGAGAGCACGACCACCCTGGTCTGTGCGCCACTGCCACCAACCCCACCGACGCTGCCAGCACCAACGCCACCAGAACCTATGCCCGCACCAATACCGCTACCGACCCCACCAACGCCTCCGCCGCCTCCACCACCGCCTCCGCCACCACCTCCACCTCCACTGCTGGTCTCGGAGGACTTCCTCAAGGAGTTAACGTTGCTCTCGTATTCCTTCTGTTGCTTTTCCACGTCGGAAAAGTCGATTCCGGGATCCGTTAGCACCTGGGGTTGAGGTATCTCGTATCTGAGGGGACTGCTCCCAGGAGATGACGTTGGCGTGGGTGGGTAAGACACTTCGCGGCCCCAGGACCACTCCAACGTGGGCGACAGCCACGTGACCAAGTCGTGAACGCGTACGACGACTTTCTCCGAAATCGTCAACACCTCGTCCTGCAAACGAAAAAATAGAAATTCGTTAATTGAAGGATAAGGTCTCGAGTTGGTTTCATTTGTCGCGACGTAATTATGCGGGGACGATCGCAGTATCTGTAGTCTCGTTTATTTTTTAAGTATTTTGCAATTATTCTGCAAAACGTAACACGATGTTTTGAATACTAATTCGGAATTAATTCGTTATCGGATTCGTTGTTAATTCCAATCGATTTCTCAATCGGTCACGGTCGAAACTTTTTTCGGGGAAATTACTGATCGAAGGTAATTTTTCTCGTTCGTCTATTTACGTAAGAATGTAACAGAAATCTTTAGAATTTTTAATGCAATTTTAGATGCGTTCCTTTGACGACTTTATGTTTTAAAGTGTTCTTTTCTTCAAATCCCTGCTGGGGAAAGTTTCGACGAAAGGAAAGGCGGTTTTTTAGCGTTATTTTGTTTGCTCTTGCTACTTTGCTATCGCGACGCTACCGCGCTCTACTGCCACTGCCTTCAACGTTTTCAGGTTAAAATCAGTTTTATCACACAGTGTGGCGCAAGAAAGGAGAGCGAAAACGACGGAAAAGTAGCGAAAATATCCGTCCAAGGTTTCCATGGGATACCACTATGGGAAATGTAATATTTTGAGTTTGTCACAAATTTTAAAGATGTTATCATTTATCCAACGAAAACATCCGAATTGAACTGAAGAAATAATTCGTGTTCCATTAAATACATCGTGAACATAATGGGCATTCGTAATAAGTATGGACATAATGTAAGCGATTAATATCAATAGCATGATTGCATATCAATGCTATTTAGGTAAGTAGACTCGAAGGCTTCTCATGTGGGCAAATCCCTGCAAATGCTTTCAAGTTAGAGTTCTTCTTTACCTATCTGACGCCACGAGTCGTGCGCGTTCCGCAGTTTCAATCGATAGGTGGCGATTTACTGCAGTAAGAAATACTCCCTCGTTCAAAATATAATCAGATTGAAGTGTATATAACGGGCACGTTTTACGAACCCATCGCTACTTTTGTGTCACATTAAACGTTATCGGCAATATATCAAAAATAAATTATAACGTCGACTACGAAATGTCGTTTCCATTATAAACGATATATTCAGAATAATATTAAATTACAATATTCCTCGTATACGAAATTTATAAACTAACACATACATATAGATATAAATTCGATATTCTTGACATTCATGAACCATCCATAACCTATAAACATTGATCGTGGAATTTATACATTTGCTAGATTCATTGTTTCGTGATCGTTATTGTTAACAAAAATATATGTCTATGTATTTAAAAAAAAAATGACGAAATATCGTGCAACAACATGTCGAGTCCTTACAAGGTCGAGTAATATTCTATTACAAAGTTACTAAAAGAAGGACTAAATATAGCTCCATCTCTTCGTACGACAGGTTTGTTAAAATTTCGTTAAATCATTATCGCAGTGCAATATAATATTTCCAACAAGGATTTAAAGCTTATGAACTGCAAACTTTGAGTACGGAATAGAGCGCATTACGTTATAAAATCGAGCGTCAGGCAATCTCGAGGGAATACACTGGAAGGTAGAATCTCTTAAAGCGCGTCCATGAAATTCTCGTCTACTCGACATTTACGGTATCGTCGAGGCTGTCATCTTGACCGTTGTTTCATGCTCGTCGATACTGCGCGCAAAAAAAATACAGCGCCGGTTCTTTTTCTCATTTTATTTTTTTTTCGTTCCAAGATCGGGTGGCAACCAACCACTAACCGTTGTTTGCACGTAGTCGTTCACTTTTTTGTACGTATACCTTCGACCGTAGGGAGCGCCAAAGCATCGAATGCATTTATCGCTGTCGGTAATTCAGTTTCGTTTAAATTCCCATATTCCCGGAGGTTATATCGTTACGTTTGTTACAAACGACCAAGATCATACTCGAAATAACGTAATTCGTAATTCAGAGAGGTGAAACAAATAATTATTTGAAAAAGTAAAAAACAAACGACCTCTCGGGAATAATTAAAAGAGCGTAGCCTTTCAAGAGAAACCCTACGCGAACTCCTTAAGACTCATTGAACCGAGAAGCTCCGTTCCATTGTATTTCTAGCTAGGTATTCGAGAGCCACAAGATACAAGGGTTCCCGCCCGCTGTTCTCCATAGAAACGGGAACGAGTAGCGCGTCGCGAATGCATTCTATTTCCCTTTTTTCCTCCTTCCAAGATAGATCGATATACGGATAAAAATATAGGCGAAAGTAAAGAGACGAAAAAAGGGCGGAAAAGCCACGAAGCAAGGACGGTTACGGTAGAGGTTGGAGTTTTTGTTCTATTTACCCCGAGAAGTCGCCACACTGCCACCCTAATCTCGAGGAACATCGAACAAAAAAGTATCGAGATTTCGAACGCGCGTTAAGCGATACCACGGAGAAAAATACGATGAAAACGTTCAACGTAATCCCCGAGTATCGGGATTCTCCATGATTCACGAATTGTCGCGAACACCCGTTATACGAGAAGGTATCCACGACGCAAGTATGTACACGTTCTATGCCCCGAACGACTATGTGCTTTCTCCTCCTCTATTTCCCTCTCGTTATGTATAATAACACATAATCCGTAGAACGCGAAGCGTGGTTTATGCTGTACCTCGGACTGGATCGTTATCCACTACGCTGCGACGATAATTTAATTGGTCGATGGTACTCGATGGGACATCGTTTTCACAAAGTTCGACTCCATCTCGACTTTAACGTTCAATACGTACGTGTCGCGTGCTAAATCGAGTGCGCTAATTGAAACTCGCCCATCTTCTCTCCCTCTCTCCCTCTCTCTCGAACTTGATCTTGCTATGAATCAGGCGAATAGAGACGACAAGAAACGATCCCGAGATTGATATCGCACCGTGTGAACTATGCAAATATGTAAGTATCGAAAAAGAGTAAACACAACGTCCCGACGCTCATTTTTATCGTCGTATCGTTTTTTGCACGACCTTCCAAAGATTATAGTTGGAAAGCTCCGAGCATGAAAGGTCGGGATTAATTTTATTGCGGCATTGTTTCGAGGATATGCATTATTTATTTCGAAGTTGGAAATTGAATGCTATATCCACGTATAAAATTATTGTTGTCGATACCTTTGTTACAAAATTATTAATTAACGGTCGATTCGAGTAAATAGGATATAAATAATAAGAACGTAATAGAATTCGTGCTTTATGAGCGATTTTCGAGATTTTCAGAGTATCGCGAACGAATACGAAGTTAAATATGAAATACAAACACTGCGCGATATCATGCAATGTTATTCAACGCTATAACGATAGTTAATGCGATTGCAAAATTGTCGATTACTAATCGATTCGAATAAGCAAGATTTACACAATAAGAATATAAGTAGTGTTTGTGTTTTTTTTATTATCGTTGAACGATTATTTGAGATTTTCAACGTGTTGTGAACAAACGCGAAGTAAAATATTCAATCGAATAACGATAATTTGACACCGTAATATTTTAATAATTTATTATAGACGTTATTTATTATTATGATAATTTTTCGGAGACATAAAGTCACGTTTCAACGCGAACGATTCAATGCGCGTTTGAACATTCGTGCGACGAAAACGTCTCTCGTGAAACAACTTCGACCGATCGATGACGAGACGAACGGTATTATCGCGAAATTCAACGCGAGTCGTCAAGAATGAAAGTGAATTCCACTATTCTAATTCAATCGTTGCCGTTACATTCGCGTATATTTAAAACACTGCTTTCGGTCGTCTCTAACTTCGGTTCGTATTTAATTAACGCCGTGGAAGTACTTCGTCGGATTTAATTTGCTCTCTTACGTCAGGAACGACGTTTAATATAATTTCGCGACCCAATTGGAGAGCTCGTCATTGCATGGATAGAGAGAAAGGTAACTAAAATTTACGAAAAAGTCGTCGAAGGATAAAAGGAGAGAGAAAGAGAGAGACGATTAGATTAAATCAAAATACAATTACAAACGTCGCGAAAGAGACAAATTTTATCTAAAGTATTATTCGTGTTCCATGAATGTAAGAATGTAAATCGGCTTAATTATCTAGTTGTGAATAATACATTCTTGAGAAAACAGGCGAAAAGCATCGATGAATAATAAATTCTTCGTTTTCGTTAGATGGCGGTTGAATTTACGAACTCGTGAACATTCTGAAAGTTAAAAATTTTGCACGATTCAAATTCGTAGATTATCGATAAAATCTACGTCGCAAAAAGTTCAAAAGATCGTTGATAAAATAAAGAAGAGAATTCGATATCAACTTTGACGAGGAAACTCGAGAAGCGCGAACGAACAAAATAGCGAAAAATATCTACACGAATAAATCGTGATTGTTCAGTGATTCGTCCAAATATAAACGTAACATTCTCTAACGCGAGCGCAAGTTAGTTTTACAAATTTTAGTCAGTGTTGTTGAATTGTATTCTTTGTCAAATCCGCGGTTGAAATTTTCTCTCTCTCTCTCTCTCTCTCTCTCTCTCTTTTATAAAACAGTCCGAGGTAAAGTTCATCGCGTTCGATCGTACGATAACAATGAAGGAAGCGAAGCCACGTAGAGAACGTCGCGTCTGACGCATCGAAACATTCATTCCAATTCCCCTGTGTAGCGGAGGGCAAGGGGACGCGCGGAGGGAATTCGAGAGGAAGGAATTCATTGGCAAAAAAATTTCGATCTCGTTCGAAATCCTTGTTACGGCGGTGTTTCAATCGAGAGTGCCTCGACCGAGAGAAAATAGCCGACCTTCGGTGCCGACGACGAACTCTATCGGCCCCCACGATCACGCCCAGAAAACGAGTTTATTTATACGCGATATAATGTCCTGTTTGACTTGGGAGCCACTGTTGCTCGGATTATACTTTCATCTTTTAGCTTCGTACTCATCCGTGTCCCTCCCTCCTTTTCCACCTTCTCTTCTTCCACCACCACCTCTACCCCTGGTGCTGGTGCTGCTGCTGCTGGCCTTTCTTCTCCTAAACCTTCCTTCCTTCCTTTGCCTCTCCGACTCTTCTCATTCTTTCTCTGTCTTTCCCTCGCCAACAACTCACGACACTCCGCTTTCTTCAATAGCGGCCTTCCCCCTCAGCCCCGTTAGCCCGACTTCTTTCGTATCACATTCTGCTCTGGCTGTTCTGCAGTCTCTGACCCATACCTTCTTTACCAGCCCCTTTCTCCCTTTTCCCTCTAGCGGTCCATTCTATGCCCTCCCCTCCCCCCGCCGTTCCACCTCCCAACAACCGCTGACTCCTCTCCTACCCTAGTACTTCCCAACGATCTCTCTCTCTCTCTCTCTCACTCTCTCTCTCTCTCTCCTCTGCATCTTCCCTTTTTCGACGCGATCATCATGGCTCCGTTCGGGTTTTGTCTATCTCTGCTTCGCGTAACGCGTCGTCCCACTCCACTCCCTCGCGGAGATGAATGTTCGAAATTCTTCTTTATCTCGAGTGGCGTGTTCATTAAGAAGATTCGAATACGTCGAGGTTAAAAACGATTATCTTTATAGTAGTAAGCGACTTTCGAAACTCTTATAAATTGCAGAATTATACGTGGCAGCTGCTCGGTTACGTTACACCTTCGCGATCGATACGACATGCAAATTTTAGGAAGTCTCGAAGAATCACGGTCTCCCATGGGCCTTGGAGATCGCGGGAGCACGTCGCTGGCGAATTAAATATCTTTGCAATAGTAAAAGTATACGAGTTTCTAAGTTATACGTACTTTTAACAATTACAGGAGTTTTGAGAAGTCCAAGTATCCCGAAGATTTCGAAACTTTTCGGAATCCTCGATTTCGAATTATATTCGAAGTGATTCGAAACTGTCATTAGCCACGTTCTCAAAGCGATTTGAATCGTCTTTATTAGGCTGTCCCTATTCCGATCGTTTCGTCTTTCTTCTCCATCGGCGTTTCCTCCCTCCGAGGACTCTTTCGCTCACGGATCCGAAAACAGACCTGCCTGCTCCTCGTCTCTTTAACGTGCCGGTGGCGCACGAGAAACGAAGGAAGTACACGATGGAGAGACGCTACGAGCGAGTCCTAGCCCAGCTAAAAAGAAAAATCACGCTATTCAGGAACGATACCTTTCTTTCGTAACTTCCAACGACCTGCGACACTTGATTTATGACCATGATTTTTCAAGAGCGTTGTGGAATTAAAGAATATTCCACGGATCCACGGAGCGTTCCTTCTTTTTCTGACTGTCCGTCCATATGAACGTGTCTCTCTTTTTCTCAGAAACGGAAAGATTATTACTTTTGTTAAGAGAGAGTTGCTCGCACGGCAAATTAGTCGGCCATTCGAGACCAGCTATTCTTTTTTCTTTTTCTTTTTTTTTGAGGAAGAAGGAGAAGGAAATTTCTCATTCTAGAACGATATTCCAGAGAAGAATACGACTTTAGTCGACCCGATTCCTTCCAGTACCGTGACGTCTCTAGGAGCCATTATCCACGAAGGTGCAATTGTCATGTTTTCTGACAACGAAGCTTTGCTGCGGCTTTACTCGCTCGTTCTTTGGGGTGCTGTGCAAGCTCCTGGTACGCCGCGCGGGGAAAAGCCGCGAGAATGTCACGAGCTAAATTTGTGGATGTCCTTTCTAATTATTTCGTTGAACAAAGATCGTCGCTGGCGCATAACGAGATCGGTCTACGTTACTTTCGAAGCACGAACGACGGATCGAATGGAAAGATTAGAATAATTTACGAAAACAAAACCGACGTATTCCGAGGGTAAGAACGCGATAGGCGATTTTTGTCGAATCGACGATGCGAATTCGCAGAGGAAGCGAGAACGAGAGAAAGGGAAAGGTATTTTAACGAAGAGGAAAGGAGAAAAATACACGCGTCTCGGCTATTATCGAGAAAATTATACGCTTTCTGTCATTGCTTGCGTGCATTTAGTCGTGCTTTAAGGCCTTGGCTAAAATAATAAAATTTAACGATCCCTTTTAAACGGTAAGAAGCCGATCATAAATAACGCTCACCGAGGAGAGCAACGACGAAGGCGTTAATACGCGACTAACTTCGAATTTTCTCGAAGCGTCGGCTCGTGACGCGCGAACGAACGTTCTAGCGTCGTTCGTTCCTTAGCAAGGATGGCACGTCGATTATATCCTCGAGAGTCGACGGATTTATGCCGTTCGAGAGTCGTCGCGCTTCCATCGACGCGGTGCTAATCGAAATCGCGTTATTTCGAAAAGTTCCGATCACGCGGCACAGCGCGCGCGCATATGCCCACGTCCACCGACGTACGATGAAAATTATATGGCACCGTTTCATTGGCGTTGAGAGGTCGTTGCTCCTTTATATTCTTTAATAGAGAAGTCAAGCCACTCCTCGGTCCCATACATATGTAAGTATGCGCCTGTGTACGCCGCACGGTTCGCAGCGGCAACAGGAGAAGTGCACTCAGCACCGGAGTCATTCTTTGAGTCCCATCCTTCGTGTTATGCACTCCGACGATATTAGCATCAATTATTACGTTCCATGATCCTTCCTTATACGGCGTGAGAATCGCATAAATTGGCGAAATTATGGACGGCTACGATCAAAAAGCTACTACCTCGAGGAGACCGACCACCAATCTCTCTCTATCCAACTCTATGCCTTTGACCGTCTTTCCAGATTTTTCTTCTTCCCGCTCCTTTTCTATTTTTTTCTTTTTCTTTTCTTCGGTCGATCTTGCTCTCTTTCATTTCGTTGATCTATTCGTAAAAACGTCGCGAGTTTCGCGTATTGTTTCCAAATTTGTCGAAAGTTTCCCTTGGTAATGGGAGAAGTTCCTTTCCTTGTGAAACATTGAAACGAGCCCCAAGTCGAGAGACGGACGGACGGACAGACAGAGAAGGAGGGAGAGAGAGAGAGAGAGAAAGTTGCAGAAATAATAAGTAAGTTTACGAAATTGCGACAACGTTCCCGTTCGCATAACCTTTCGAGTGCGGTGAGGGAAAGAGAATACTGTACCAAGATGGCGGCGGAAAATTGATTACGCTAATGCCAACGGAGAAATACATTTTTCATTGAATTTGAATAGGTACGAAGTTATTCGCAGGACTGTATGGAAAGTTATTCGCGAAGGGGAAATTCGACGCGTTTGAAACTACGATTATTACGAAAAAATACGAAAAACAGGAGAACAATGGCTGTCGCGATGAGAAGCAGTCGCCGATAGCTTTGTTTTCCTTCGATCGCGATTCGACGTCGAAGTTTCAAGAGCGAATGAAAAAACTGTCAAAATTGACCGAATAGACGAGTAAACAGGAGAGTCCCGAGATTAGGAATAAAATGGAGAGGTTTCCGTGTACAAAAAAAAAGCGTACGGCGACGCGGAATTAACTCCTCGATGGTGGTGGTTTCCGTCACCGAGACTGGTTGGACAATTCGAGGAAATTTCGTTCGCGTGTCTGCCTCTAAGGGATTCTCGTTAGCTCGAAAGGTACACGATGCAAGAGACGTATATTCATTGGATGAACTTACGTGAACTTTGAGGTAAATTAATGCAGAATTCAAAGTTTCGTCGTAAGGGCACCGCAATTATCAAGAATCTCGAACGATCGAAGAATCAACGAGATATTATTCGGGTGTTTCATTGTTTCCTTGTTCGAGCTTGTTGATTTCGCGCGTTACGAAATTCCTCTTTAACCACCACGATTAGAACTTCCAATCATCGATCGAGCTGAACGCGGATCGAGAAACAAGCAAGTTCTATTATTGGGCATTTAGAGGCGCAACTCATTCCGAAGTTGGGAGCGTACGGTCTTCGCGCATATAATTAGTTAGAAAGCGGCAGATTCCACGATGGAGAGCATCGAACTCCTTCCATCTATTTCAAGCGACTCAGCGAGACGAGTTTCTTGTCGTTTGATATCTAAATCACGAGGAATACGTCGATCGGACGCGCTCGCCAATTTAATCTAGCACGGATGACGTTCCGAAGGTCGTAGTTTCGCGTTGTCCATCCAAACTCGATCACCGTCGGGGTTCGATCGTTGTATCCATGACGTATCCGAAATATTCGAATCCCATCATCCGAGAGCAATTACGAGCTTATCCCAAAGTCCATGTCGAACACGTCGAGACGAAAAAATCCCGATCGATCGACGAACAGGAACTCGCGTTAAATCAAAATCTCGCGTCAAGGAGATAAGACGAATGGCAAACATCGATTGACGCTTCGGCGTGCGCCGAGACCCTCTTTGGCGTTGGCAATCGACTCTAGGAACTCGTTAATTGAAAATCGATTCGCTCATCTTGCATCTACGTTTTTGAAAAGCATCAGCGGCGGGTCGTCGCACGACCCGAGGACGGAGGAGACTCCTTTGTGAATGCGCCACCGTCGACGCGACCCCAACCGAGTTACACGCGCGCAAAGAAGACTCTCCTGGACTCGAGCGTGATTTAGAATTCCTCCCGATCCTCCGCTCGCCTTGACGCCGCGTGAAAGCGGATTATCGGCCGTGACAGTTATACGCGATGCGACGCCCGATTAAGAGATTTTTTAGCAATTGCGCCGTACTCGCGCCGCCGTACGTAACCTTATCAACGTCGTTTAGAGCGATTCGAGTTGCCTCGAACTTGTACGAGACGAAGATCGCGCCTGAAATTTGAGAGGGACACGTAACTCGGCCGAATCGAGAAGCGTACGGCGAGGTCACGAAATCAGACAGGCCCTTAACCCCTTAACCTACGATTTACGTTCGAGAATTTTGGCTTGAAAACGTTTATAACGTTTATAAAAAC
>JAITYT010000383.1:380029-399552 GCA_025433975.1 Liostenogaster flavolineata
TCGTTCTTGAATTATGCGCAAATTTTAGATGAAAGACGAAGCTTGGGGTTGAAGATAGTCGGATAATATCGCTTCTTTAGAACTTCACTGATTACGTATTTATAATACGGTTTAATATTCAATGAAATGTAAACTTCCTGTGATTAACTACGCGTTAACCGTGACATTTCTACGTGTGGGTAATCGGATCGCGATGATCTTCGTTTTTTGATGCGAACAACCTTGGAAATATTTGTTACGATTATTTAAAGGTATCAGGTTAAAAAGTTGCAATAATTTAGAAACTACGAAGTCAACGAAAGAATATAAATATAAATATAAATATTCAAAGTATAATATTTATAAATATCGTATAACAGACCGAACCGTAACAAAGATATTCCATAAATAACGAACCACCGAGAAACAGTTAACCCATTTGAATGACTCGACGACATCGTGTGGTCGCTATTTTGGCAGTTTGGTCGGATTACGGGTCACTTGGCTGAGAAGAGGCAGAATGGAATTCGCTTCTCCCTTTGGCAAGAGAGGATTAAACGATCTTAGAGTGTCTGATTAATGTCAGCGGCGCATAGATGCGCGGCACGAAATGACCAATTCATAAACATAGAAAACCATAACCACCGTTATCTTTCTTAATTTCTCTTCTTCTGCCTCTCCGTCAAATACGGTGCGCCAACGTAAAGGCGGAATTTCTGAAAGTCAAATTTAACGAATTTAATTAACGACGGTGAACTTTCGATAAACACGAAACGACGTTGATCGTGAATTTAAACGACTGCAATCAAACTTGCAAACTGTCTTAATACGACATCAATTTCATGCATATATTCGGGGTCAATTTCGCCCAATCTTTTAACATACAAAGTATTATATGTAAAAGGTAATTCAATTGCATATTGAAATAAGTTAGGGAGATGATGCAATTATGGAGGATTACGGACGATGGAGTTTCCGTGATTCAGAAGAAGATATAGTAACCGAATGGCTAAATTCTTTTCTGGTTTTTCTAATTGCCTAAAAGAATAATACCTAAAAATTCGAAAAAATTTCCTCTCCAAAAATAGATCAAGCAAAACTTTACGCGAACATTCGCGTTGTTAAGATTTTATAATCCATTGAATGTGATCAATTTTAATGTGGATTTTCGGTCGTCTCTTTGAAAATCGTTTTTGCATTTCCCGATGACACAAAAACTGTAACGCGTACTTGCAAAAGAAGAGGCGTACGTAGAGAAGTCGAGAGGGCGCTGTGTTGACTTTAATAAAATTTTGGCCCGCGTGGATGGTTCGTAACGAAATGAGAAGAGATAAATGTGATTTCGTTCTTACGGGAAGTATATTTCGACGCGAGTAGATTCACGATTTCAGTATCCTATTTTCCACCTCGATGGATCGAACGTCAGTCGCGGTACGCGGAGCTTTGGAGTCGTGCTCGAAGCGAGTTGATTTTTTTCAAAACGGTACAGCAATAGACGATTATCGGCGATAATAATAAAAAGAAGAAGGCGGCTTACGCGTAAAAATATGATGAAAGTTGAGAATTCTTGGACGAAACAAAGCTTTGATCGGTCGATCGTAGTCGCTTCGTGGTGTGTGCGTGTCTGTGTACGTGCATACAAATAAAAAAGGATAGAAGTAAAGAAGGATGGAGAAGAGAGAAAGAGACGGAAGAGGAGAAAAGAATGAAATGCGTACAGAACGGAAAGGGAGAAAAAGAAGGTATAAAAAAGAAACAAAGATCGTAAAGACAGACTTGGAAGGTGAAATGCACAAAGAATGCACAAAGAATGCACAAAGAACGCACGCATCTCGTTTCCGTGCACCAAGTGAAGTACAGAGGAGGATCGTTCGGATCGTAACGTTAATTTGTATAACGACGAGGGATTTTCTCCGTCGATTTTTTTAATGTCACGATTTTCTTTTTTTTACAAAGACGCGACAGGACGCATTTGATTTTAAAGTATGGAAAATGAACGATTTCAAGGCAACGATATTAACGAGAATAATTATAACGCCTCGTAATTTTTGTATACCATTTTGGATTAAAGGATTTCGTTGATATTTGACGCGTGAAACGATTTTAAAGCGATCCCATCGGTTCGCTTCTTTATAAAAGCTCTTAGAAGATCTATCGAGTGATTTATCGGTATCAACGCTTAATCTCACGGCAGACAGGTAAAATTAAGTTTCTGTCGAGTCGCCGCGGGACTATCAATAACCTAAAACTTTTACGTATAAGAATTATCCGTACCACTCTCTCTCACTCTCTCTTTTTCGAGGACATTGCTCGATCAATTTCGATGTTATACTTTGAAAACGATATCAAGGCGATAAAGCGACGAAAGAAAATAAAAGGAAATAACAGTGAAATAACGTTAAGAGAGATTAGCACGTTTCAAGGGTTTGTTGCGGATCTGGAGGTTCTCAACGGGTCGACGTAAGGGTCGTTTAAAAATACCCGATCAGTCGACAAGCCTCGACGTCTGATCGTCTATTTTTTACATGACGTGCCTTCGATATGAAGCTGCACTTGGCGCTGATACACGCACAATAGATAACGGAGGAATATTTATTCAAATTCTTCGCTGTTCGTCGTCATCGTTCCACGACGAATAGTTTGATCGTAAAAAAAAAAGAAAAAAAAACAACAACCTCGAACTGGAACGTATCACGGATCAAAAGTTAGGGTGTTTCTCGCGAGGAGGTTGAAGGGTCTTCATAAAAAAAAACTTCCAAGTGAAATATATTATAGATTAAAAGTTACGATGTTTCTTGAGTAACGCGCGGGATGGCACGAAGAAGTCGGATGCCGTGCAACAGATATACATGGGTACGCGCGCAGCTGCGCCCAACAGCAATGGCACCGAGGGGACTATGGGGAGTTTCACATCTCTAAAGAGGACAGAGGGAACTTACGGCCGTTCTTCGAATTACAGCGACGTAACGTTTTGATTCAGTGGGAATGGAAGAAAGTTTTATCTTAATTAGACGTTAGAGGCTGGCTAATCGCGAATTCGACTGTTTATCGATCGTGGTGGCAACGAATCTTCCGACAACGAAGTTTCATCGACGTTATTTTACGTCCTTGGTACGTCACGTTAGAAACTAATCTTGGAAAAGATTTTAAATTTCCATAGGAAAATAAAAAATGTATATAAAGAAAGTAGACTTTCCTTAGGTTAGAATCCGTAGGTTAGAATATTGCAACGGCCGATAGGGGGACTAAAGTATAAAAGAAGAGAGTCAAGGAAAGTTAAACGTAAAAGTTCATAGTACAGAAATAGACTAAAAACAAGTAGAGAAATTATTAAGTATACGAATTGATAGTGAGAGACAAGTGTGAACATTCTTTTGTTCACAGGTAACGTATATAGTAGATTATAATTGTAGATAGTAAGAGTGTAAATACTTATTGACAAATAAATGAAAATTCTCCGCTTTTCTTCACAAAGCAACGAAATAGTGTTCGCTTTATCACCCTTAAAAAAGAATAATCTTACACGTATAAAATTGATATCGAAGGAAACGAATTTATTCCCAAATATTTCAGCACCGTACTGCATTTGAGTTTGATCGAGAACGCGTTAATAAAAATGGCACCGCTTTCTCCGGGCGATGCGCTTCATCGATCACGTAAAAAACGCGACAATCGCGAAGTTTATCGCGGAAGGAAGGATTTTAGTACTCGTAGCGATGAATCATCAGTACGATACAACATTCGTGGCATTGCCTCGCGGAAAGACGAGTTTTACTTCCGCCGTCTACGCGAACTTTAATACCGTGTTTCGCGTTAACCTTTCGGCCTTCGCTCCGCACCGTTCGCACGACCATAACACGATTACGATGATAACGGTGCCTTTGTTATTGGGCGGTCTATCGAGCATCGGGTTAAGGGCGAATTGTTGAGCGGCATTCGAATTCTTTAGGTAGGCGGGGGGGAACACGTATGAGCACGTATCGAATTGAAACACACGTCGGATGAAACGTTGAAGCCGTAAAGTTGAACACCTGTCGATTATCAGGCATCGAGATCTTGTCGTTTGTCCTTTGGTAATTGAATCCTCCATCGAATGCGACACTCGACAGACACAATCTCCTCGTTTCCACGCGGACCTCTGTCGATCCTGCCAAAATGTTCGAAGCATAAGTACACTTTCATCGAACTCCTCGTTCGCTCATCAGCGACGGTCGCACGACGATAACAGCAATTACACGATTACATAGACGGCAGAATCGCGGCATTGTTGATACTCGTGCGTGTGCGGATTAACAAAACTGTTACCCTAGAGACACGTCGATCGAAATAATTGAAAGACAAATACGTCAAAGTTACAAAGCGAGGCGCAATTTTCGATATTGATTCGAGTATGAAACTCGTCGGGATCTATCTTTATATATAAAAAGGAAAATAGTAATTTTATAAATGGAAGATCGAGACAATAGCTCCGTCGAAGTATCAGAGGTCGAACGTACCGGTCGATTCGATGGATGCTTCGAAGAGTCAACTTCTTACGGGCGAGCGCTTCTTAAACTGCTTACCTCCTCCATAGAGATAGAAGAAGACGATGTCTTCCACGTAAAACGAAGTTATACGATTGAGACGAGTATATACAGAGGATCACCGTTTTACTTCGCTTTAATCGCTTTACCATTGCATTCCCAGACGTTATTTAATCTTTGCGAAACTTTGAAATCGTTTATTCGGCAGCATTCTCCGGGCGAACTGTTAAAACGAGTCGGGGGGAGTTTGAAATATAAATCGATAAAGAAATAAAAGAAGAAGAAAAGACGAACGATACTTCCGCTTTCTCTTATCGCGTCTTTCGTCTCTGCCCGACAGACGAACCGACATCGGTTAACTCTTTGACCTTTTAGTTAAATCTCTCGACGATGATCGACTTCCACATTCCCCCACTCTTCTTTTTTCCAGCCACTTCGCCGCCCTATTCCACCTGACCTCGATGATGATCGACGATAATTGATGTTAATTAACGTTCGATGACGGAGCCTTAAAATAATCGTGCATTACGATAAACCGTTACTTTCATCGGCGTTACTGTCGTTGATCTCGTCTTTGCGTTCGCAACGTGTAAAATACGTACTAATTACCAATTGCATAACCCACAACGTCTCACCAGCATCCGAGGACGAATAGGTGGAGTGTGCACGCGGTGCCAGTCCAGGAAACGACGAAGGACGGACGGAAGGGAGGGGGAAGGGTCACCCATACGCGCGACCGCTTCATAATCGATAACGGTTAATGTTAAACGCAACTGCGTTCGACCTGAGGAGCAGCAGTGGTTTCCACTAGCTTGAGAATCGACATAGATCGAGTAAATAGCCACCCGGACGTACCGAAGTGATTTACGCAGTCTTTGGAAGACGATTAGTGTCAAAATTCGAGCTAACGCGAGCGCGAAATAAATTACCGCGAAATAACGAATTCGATGACAAAACAGATTTCTATCCGGTTTAAATGGGTTCTAGCTGCTCATCCAGCCACGTTTTCGCAGGCACACGGACACGACGCGTAAACGACGAGCTTTTTGGTATTTTCCAACTGTCCCTAACCCTTTTACTGCCAGATGCAAAATTAGTGGCTATGCGGAGATAGAAACTGCTAATGTCGTTCTTCGTGCTTTCGAAAAAAAAGAAAAACAAAAATGATATTCACGATCTCGACAGACTTATTACCGACCGAATAATTGATAGAAATACAAGACATTATTTCTCTTTATTTTGAAGTCGGTTCGCTTGTTTCAGGACGGACGTATTCGATCATTGTTTTAAGTCCCACGATCTCGACCTTGGATTTTACATAACGATAAAAAGAGCCATTGAAATTTTACGATCGTACTTCGATATATCGCTAAAAGAAGAACATCATTCGTCTCCTTGTAAAATCGTGGAATACGATATGTAATCGTCGACCATTTCGTATTTTTCACGAGCATCTGGTTTGCTTGTACGAATCGAGTTTGCGTAAGACAATAATATAACGCGCGCGTCTCTTGCCTTTCATTCTTGATTTTGCGATTGGAATATACAATATGATCTTTGCTTCCTCTTCTTCTTGCGGCGAATTATGGCGCAACTTTCCAGACAAAGCGGAAATTGATGGCTTGCCTGGCAGTAGAGCCAGCCCGAGATACTTCGCGAAAATACTCAAAAAGTTCTCTGTCGGAACGTATAATGAGAAGACAGAACGTTGTATACGAAATTAATAGACACACGGACGAAGGAGACGCATAAAGCATGTCGTTCCTTCTTTGATGAATATCTTAAAGGACAAGGTAAATTTCCGAAGCGACGGCTATTAACTTTATCGACTCGTTCGAGGCACCTAAAGTGAAAAACTTTATACTCCACAACTTTCCCGGAAAATTGCTATATTTTTTCTTTTTTTTTAAAACAAGGACAAACAATCGAAAGTATAATTTCTCTGGTTAAAACTCGAATGATCGTAATTAAATTTCCTTCTCGCTACTAAAACTTATTCTCCTTCTTTCTCTTCTCTTCCTTTTTTGATGACGAAAATCGCTCGAGATTTTCCGAAATTCGAACGTACTCGAAGAAACACCGACGAACGAAAGAACCCAAATACCCGTGACTCGTCTTTCTCGAAAATTGATTTAAAGTTGGCAATTACCTAATGGGAAAACTTTCCTCTCGGAATGGGCAAATACTCGCGAGAGATAACGCATGTACCAAGAGAGAAAGAGAAGGGAATACGAATAGGAAGAACTGGAGAGGAAGCCGAACGATTCGGGGCGCGAGAAACTTTTAGCGCGAACTGTACTCGTTATGAGTCAACAATAGTTCCCTCGTCGTGAGCTGCACACTTCGAAACAGCAATGATCAAACTTTTAATAAACGTCATGACGAGGGCTCCGTTCGCGACAGACATCGTCCTCGATTACGAGAGACGAGATTAGGAATTAATCGGATCGTGCGATGCGACTCGAATCGTTACGTCAGTGCATGTACTTCCGCGATTCGATAAAAGAAGATAATAATCCCAGGTCGCTCGAGAGATAAGATTTACCACCTGCTTCTTTTTATTATGCGACACTCGCTATCTTCCATAAATAAAAAGAAGAGAATGAGAACGAGTAAATCAAGAGAAGAGACGAGTCTCTCGCCCTTCTCCCCTCGTCCAAATTAATATTTAATATTTAACGATGTAATTACAAAAGTTCGTCGCCATGATTTGAAAATGAAACAATTTTGTTAATCAATTACGTGGCCGCCGCCATTTTCTACAATTTGTCCCCCAGCGTTCCGCGAGTTGGCGGATCTCTTCTTTTTAGGAGAAACTGCGCGGTTTTTCTTCGAAGGTCTTGCGGTTCTCGCAAACTCCAAACATCGGTCACGAACTTTCGCAATCATCCAATAATAGACTACTCGTCCGATCGAACGATGAACAAGAGCTATTTACGCGAGATTATAATCGCAACGGTTGTTGCAGTGATCGATCGATGGATTAATAGCCAACGACATCGCGTGTACTCGTCCATCCTTATCTTTGGATGTTTCGAGAAATTCTTTTCTTCTTCTTTTTCTCCTTCTTCTTCTACTTCTTCTTCATCCTCGCAGTTGCGAGCTTGTTCGAACGACTCTGTAATTTGAAACGAAGCATTACACGATGTATAAGCAAAATACCGAGATGCGAAACACGAAGGTATCGTGCCGACGCGAACACACACGAGTGCACTTCTCCATAACGTTCTCGTTCATTGCGCGTCATAATTCAAAAGTAACTCTCGCGATACTCTAACTGCCTCGTGGGGAGACAAGGACGCGCGGTACGCCGTGCGTTTTACTGCTGCTCGACGAACTGACACATTTATTGCGATGTCCATAATGATTTTGCATAATTTTATAAAAGGTGATACAGCGTACCTTTATATCGATCCGTCTTTAAGCGATTTAAAATTAATCGATCTTTATCGACGCTCCAATCCAATGCCCAACCCATTAAGAACCAAATTTGTTTAATCACTCTTGAACGCGTTATTATGTTATATTACTATGCACAATTATTATTATATTATTATTATAATTATACATAACTAGAAATCGAATTGCTAAGGAAGATTTTATTATCGTATAAGATTCGTCATTTATTACAATACTTTCAGTACTTTTACGCGTCGCTGTACACGGACCGATTCCCATAGCTGCCTAATGCTCGACGATAAATATTACAATCCACAATGTGCCGTTCGCAGCGCTTGGAAGAAATCTTGTTCCATCGACGGCAAAATATCTCGCGTGGCGTGGGACGACGGAGAATGGGACGTACGGCCATTCTAGCAGGATATTTTCCTTTCCACTCTTTTTTCTTCCCTTGTCGTACCGAAAATCCCTGTTACATGCGCGATTGAAACAACGAATTAATGAGAGACGTAGGTATCGTACGATCGTGTATCCCCCGTAAGTACACGAGTGGCGAGATATCGCTAGCTCATCGACCGTGCGAATTATCGACCGTAAGATATTCGCGTTGTTTCTCCGCTACCCAAACAAAATTGCAGAAACTTAAAAGTTTACGAAATTTACGATTCGTTGTCACTGACAATGACGATAATGACGATAATTGTAATAATAATGTAAGCCGAATTCCGAGAATCGATTCTCGCAAAATTTTAACAGCGCTTTCAATATTCGGTAATTAATCGTTGCTCGATTATTCATTGGAAATGTGATTTTTCGAAGTAACAAAAATATTAAAAATCTGAAAGAGAAATACTCGATCAAGCGCGAATGCGAAATCGTTTAAAAATCTCGCACTACTTCTCATTCGTCGTAGGCCAATTCGTAGAAGGCATGAAAATGACCGACACGGGATAACGATTATTTTTACCGTAATTTATAATTCGTAATTGTGCAGTCCATTACGGGCTTAATTAATTAAATCCGTATTGATTGGTGAGAACACGGTTCGCTTCGTGTAACAGGGACCGTGTTCTGGCACGGAATGAGAGGAGCAAAGAGGAATAAGGGACAGTCAACCTGCTCGTGGCAGTGGTTCTCAGTCCGATCGAATCGTATTTCGCCTCGACTCCATTGTTCCCCGTTATGCAAGAAAAGGAAAGAAGCGTCGTTAAATACATTTATATCGTGGCGTTCTTTACACGCCTATTCCGAGAAGCGCCGGGAAGTGAAAAGAGGAGAAACGCAAGTGGAGAGAAGAAAAAAGAAGATTTATAGCTCCGGCCAAGTATCGAGAAATTTCTTTTAAGGCGACTATACCGGACCCATTGTCGCCGCGAAGGTGAGTGTCAATCTTATCGATCGTGACCTTAATATACCCGGCAATTTTAACAATCTAATTTATTTTACGATACGACCCATCTGACAATTTCTCTCTCTCACTCTCACTCTCTCTCCTTCCTCATTGTACTAAGTTTTCCTTGTCGTTGATTTACTTGTATCATTTATCTCGTAATTGCTACATCGAAACTTGTTAAAAGATCGAATTTACTCAGAACGACGAACGCTCGAATAAACGGAAATAATTTTGCATTATTTACCAGCAACGATTACTTCGTTAAGGGGAATTTCTATTTCGGTCGACCGATGAAAAGATACGCGAATTAATAATCGCACTGCCACCGACACAGTTTGCCGATAATAATCGCGAGTAATACCGCGCGACAATCGTTGCGATCTTGACGCTTGTAATACTCCGTTTCCGTCGAAATAGCGTACACGACGTAAAATGTGGATCCCTCGTTCTCCCGACGCTTCTCTTTTCCCCCCTACGCGGAACGAAGAAAAAGTTGCCGCACCCGACACCTTTTAAAACTCGCTAAAATCAAAAATCGAGTTTTATATTCGCAATTCCTCCTTACATTTTCAAATATGTCCATTGAATCCGGCACGCTTTCATAACGACCATCGGTATTATTACTAGCGCGACGCATAACCTCAAAACTTCAGTAATCGATCATTCGTCGAAGTTCGTTTTAATGTACATAACGTGAGATTACTTCGTCGGACGAATTCAAATAAAAACTTCGATTGGACTTGCATAAAGCGTTCTTTTCTCGTTAAAGCGTCGATACGTACCGACGAAATCTTAACCTAGCTTTTTGAATAAAATCGTTTCACTAAATTCTTAAGACATCCTAAATATTGGAGGGACTGATTAGCATCGAACAAACGTTAATATGCGCGAATACGACGTTACTTTTCGATTTTCTCTAACGTCGTAGAAATATTTCGCACGTTTCTAATTAAACGTCGTTAAAGTCTGGAAAGCATCCGAACGATACTCTTTTATCATTCGTCATCGAATTATAAAAGTTTTCTTCCCTCGCGTGAAAACGGAATCTACGTCGCGTAATACTGAAAAATAATAGAAGTGATAACGTGACTAATTAATGCATGACGCCACTCGAATTCGTCGAAAAATAAAATTCAATCCTCTAAGAACATAATCGTAAAATTGTCGACAACCTTTTAATCGATATCGGTATCCATTATCCGACAATATCTAACTTTTAGAACACATTTTTAAATGTCAAATTCAACGTTGGTTAGCATGAACATATCGCTATATAGTTAATTTAATTCTTTTTTGTACTTTTAAATACGACGGGCAATGGGGTTAAACAAACGTTGATACGCACCAATACGAGGATAGATACTTTCCAATTCCCGTGATATATCAACGACAAGCCGCGCGATTATACGACGCGTCACGAACGCACAATATTTTCGTTTCGGTCCATTAGCCATGCGAACGAGCCTAACGCTCATCCTACGACCAATGATCGACCGGATTCGATCGCCCATCCGCGCCCTATCGCCGAACGGACGTCGATCGATGACACGCAGCAGTTCGTCAAATTCCGAACGAATTCCGAGCGAATCACCGTCGAATAGAATCCAAACGAATATCTCCGACTAGCTAACGCACGATGAAGGGGATAAGGCCGACAAGATTGACCCGCGATAAAGGGGAGGGAAGAGGGGAGCGGGAGAGAAAAGAATGAAAAAAAAAGACAAAAAACGATCGGTAGCCAAAGCGTTATCCTCTCGAGTGAGAAAAGCGTCCTCTTCCACGCTCGTCGATAGAGTTATCGGCCACGATCGAGCAGGGATCCGCGTTACCGACTGAGCGCGGCGAATTCGGCCGCTATTGACGAATAACGCGTCCTTGTCGTTCACCGCTGCTTATCCGAGTTTAATGTTAACCTAGTGCCGCGTGCACGACGCCGATTGCAACTAACGCAACGGTAGTAAAGTCGAGTCGAGTCGAGGATGCAAACGTATCTCAATTTGCGTTAAAACTATGTTAACGTATGCGCGCGTACGCATGTGACCAATAAATTACCCGTACGTTGCACCGTGCGTTCGAATTGTTGTCCTTCGATCACCATTCGCGCGCGTGTTTAATCTGAAATCGATGATTTACGCGTTATTAACACCTTGACTGTCAAAATATTGAAAAATGCCCTAAATTTTTCATTAGGTATCTACCATCTTACGTAAGAAAATAAGACCGTTGCCAAAATACGGATTAATTTTTGGAACAGTTACGTGTCACCCAAATACGGGTGACATGGCGATCAACGTGTCAATACAAATGATTGCTCGAATTACGAACGATAATCGCCGAAGAAGGAAAGAAAGGAAGGAGGGAAGTGAAGAACAAAAGCGTAAATTTCTTTCCAGCACGGCGAAACTTTTCCTTCCGTGATCCGATCTCGTTTTTGAAACGTCCTTTTCTTCTTCGAAGTCTTTCCAAGTTCGCTCGATCGTCGTCTCGTAACAACCTTCCCGTTCAACAGTTTCGTAACGAATTAACATTCCACGCGATACTCGGCCTAACGTTGGATTCGTCCGATTTTCCAGCGATTCGAAGCGATCGCCATTTTACTTTTTTTTCTTTGAGATATTCGTGTAACGTCGCAATTAGAATCATGACGTTCTAGCGTCGTTTGAAAATTTTGTTTTTATAGCTCTGGATCTAACGACACGCTTCTCCCTCTCTCTCTCTCTCTCTTTATTAAATTCTAATTAAATTTGTGTTAAACGCTTACTACTACGACACGACTATTATGTATTCTAATGGCTTTGAAGCAGCGTGTCGATATTATAATTAGGAATTAGGTTAGGAAAATAATTTAAGATAACAGTCGTAGAAAACAGAAAAAAAAATTACGAAAATCGTCGAATCGGACGTTTCTAAGAATGTTCGCGAAAAAATGTCTCAGACATTTGACGATCTACATTTTTTTCAGTTCCGACGTACGATCAAACAAGAACGATGATTTTATATAACCGCGTCGTCGCCCGTCGTCGAGAAAACAATTTTAGGTTAGGCCCGCGTATCGGTTTACCTTCACTCTTCGTTCGTATTACGTTCCACATCGAGAAAGGAATTTTTGAATTGGAGACACGACGGCACAAAAGGTTGAGAGAGGAGTTGAGCCATTGTTGGGAAAGAGGATTCGAGGAAGGGGACTCCGAATCGCCTTATCTAGATATTTCTGCGAGGATTATTCATTTATTCGTTCTCGCCACTTAACTTTTCGGATATTCACGATTCCATTTAATCCTGTCAATCGAGTTAACTTTCCCATTTACCTACACGCGTACTTGTTTGCTTCTTCTTAGAAAGTAAGACCTCTAATTACGTTCGACGAATGGAGAACGTCGTCGTCGTCGCTTTTCGACACGAACGGACGTCATGACGAACGATCGACCGATAAAATCCAATAACCGAGTTTTATCTCAAAAGACATTTCGCCCGGAGAGCAAGCGATCAGTCAACACAGCAAACCAAAACAAATAAAACAATAGCATTAATTCCACGGTAGAGACACGATACCCATTGAAATCAGCTTCGACGAGGGAACCAATCGATATCTACGGACCAAGAACGCGCGATAATTAATTTCCATTTATACGATTAATTGCTTTTTGTACCGCTTTGCGAATCATTTACTCAACGTCTCTCACATTCCGGAACTTTACGATAGGAATAGTCTTCACGACGATTTAATAGCTGACTAAAAATGAACAAATAATTACTATTGAATTTTCACGTTGATATGGTTAAGAGAAAGATCAAGATGGTCGCTGTATTTCTAACCTTACTTGGCGAATGCGTCATATACAGATTTAACCTTTAATTTAAAATAAAAAAGTGTCAGTAAGAAAGTAATTTCGATTTTCAGAAACGGCATTGTGTCCTTTTTTTAAAATGACCACTTAATTATCAGAAAGACGGCAAAAGGTCATCGAACAAAATCGAAAAATATATAAATCGATCGAAGAATTGTTGATCGATTGTATACAAAAATTGCCTTATTTTACAAACATCGTTAAAAAATTTTAATATTTTATTTAAAACTCTTATCAATCCAATATATAATTTTTGTCTTATTCCATTCCATAGAAAAAACCGGACATTTCATAAGTTCCGAGCCGATAATTATTCATAGCTACCGTAAAAGTTATTCCGATGATAATTTAGATTCTCCCTGAAAAAGAAAAATACAAAGAATGCTACTAAGAAACGGATATCTTCTTCTCGACGTTATTCGCTTGTCCGAGGTCGCGCACGCCGAAGGTGTTACAATGCAGCGCGCAAATGAGGTCGAACCGTGGCTGAACGCAGTAAGAAGGTCAAGCAGATACGGATTCCGTTTCCCTCCGCGGTAACTATCTCTTTCGACGGCTATAATTCGTGACGACGCGATCGAGACTCTAACGGCGACCGAAAGAGAACGTTATCGTATCTAACGTCGTATCCGCGTTTTAAGCGAATTCATTCGTCGTCGACGGAAGAAAGGCAGGGGCTCACGGATTTTCGATCACTCGTAGATTATCTGCGATCACTAATCTCTAGGTCGGAAAAAACGAATGGAAAAAAAAAGATAGATCGAATTAGGTAAAAGTCGAGAAATTCTCCAAAATTCCACACAGTATGTGCGTTTTATAAATCGATCAAAGTGATTTTATCAAAGCGTTGCTCATAACTTGTCTCTTATTTT
The DNA here is from genome assembly GCA_025433975.1 of Liostenogaster flavolineata. Classification (NCBI taxonomy): domain Eukaryota; kingdom Metazoa; phylum Arthropoda; class Insecta; order Hymenoptera; family Vespidae; genus Liostenogaster; species Liostenogaster flavolineata. The sequence goes on from JAITYT010000383.1 coordinate 394,044, forward strand.
CGTGCATCCCACGTTTACTGCTTCGATCTCGGTCGAAGCGATACGTTTGTCGATTATTCATCGGAGAGACAGGAATTCCGTAACCGTAACGTCCGAGTTTTGCACAGCGTCCTTCTGGCCTCGCGTTGTTTTCCACGACGTTACCGAGTGAAATTCTTACTTTGCCAAAAGAATCCGATTAATTATTCGCGACAGCTAAGTACTATCGGGAAGAAAAATTGCGCTTTATTCGTTATTATTCGCGCTCGTGAGCCCTTTTTCTCCTTCGTTTCTCTGGCTGGAAGGGAAGAAATTATCGGAAAAATGTCGCGGAAGTAAACCACACGCGGAACGTAATAAATCTGACAAAAGACAAGGTCGCGAGCGTACGACGAGCCGCGGAACGAAGAGTCGCTACTTTTTGATATCGAAGATATTTTATTCGCCGGAAAGGTGCTCTCGCTCGCTCACTTTCTCGTTAATATCTGCATCTCAAAAGTCGTACCTTCAAAAATACGATCCTTTTGGTAAATGTTCTTCGATTTTTTCGTTTATTAATATCGAGTCGATAAAGGGTAAAGAAATTATCAAATATCTCCGTTGAAACGCCTACCTAAATCTAATTTACCTAAAACTCGTTCGTTCGCTCTTATTCGTCATGACTCTAAAATTCTTAATTCATACAAAATTCAATAAAATATATAAATTCAATTTATATATAAATTATAAAATTATATCGTGTGTATCGTAAAACGATATCAAACGAAATTCCTTGTTTCGCAAGGGAACTACTAATGCAAGAGGCAAACATAACCTAACTTAACCTCAAGAACGAAGCGTCACAGCGCGAAGTGACGCAGCGACGTGAAATAAAATTTCCAGTGACATCCACGGAAGAAAATTTCTCGTTAAAGTCGTTTAAACAGTGATATCACTCATGATTATCTGCTTCCATCGTGCGACTCGAACGTCTCGAAAGCCACGAGACGCAGCAGCGGATAGAACGAGAGAACAGTCACGAGAAATCGTACAGGACATAGACGTATCGACGTCGTTCGCACCAGGGAGGCGTGCAGAGGCAACGCGACTCGATCCAGAAAAAAGGAATCTTAAATCGAAGCTAAATCACTTTATGGCTTCGTGAGCGAGCAAGAGACAAGGGAATCGAAAGGTTTATCGAGAATTACCGTGATAAATAAGGTGGTGTGGTGGGAGGAAGAGGAGGGAGCGAGGGGAGTCGCGCGGTGCGAGAATACGAGAGGTGGGGATGAAGGAGTTGAGGTAGTGGTTCTAAGAGGGGAGACCGCGTTGAGAAAGAGAAGAAAGGAGTCGAGAAGAAAAGAGAGAAAGACCGAGAAGGAACGTGTAGAAGAATCTAAGAAGAAAAGAGAGAAAGACGCAGAAAAAGAAAGAGAGAGAAGGAGAAGAATCCGAGAAGAAATGAGAAGAATTTAAGAAGGAGAGAAAGAGAAAGAAAGAGAGGGAAAGAGAGAAAGAAGCCGAGAAGGAAGGAAATGGAAGGCTCGAAGCGAAGGTTTGGCAGCAGCGAGAGAAGGACGCCCTCTGTTCTGTCACTTTCTATCTTCACCTTTGAACGTCGAGGAGGGAGAGAGAAGTAAGAAAGAGAAAGACAGAGAGAGCGAGAAGAGCGCCTAAACTCTCGTGCAGCTACTCGAGCGTGTTCGATAGAAACGGATGGCTCCCGACGTGCTAACACAACGACGACATCAGCAATACTGACACAACGATACAGGCGACGCAAGCACGTACCTCGTTTCTTGTCTCAATGCGAATTTGGTGAAACTCCCGGGCGTCGAAGAGTCGCTCGACATACACACAACACAAACAAGGCTAACGTAAATGCTGTCGCGACTTACTCCACACTACATACGCGTGTGAGTATGGATGTACGCGCGTGTGTGCGTGTACTTGTCCTACGCGACTCGCGTTGATTCTGTCGCAACACGTCACACTAAGGCGCTGTCTCTCTCGCTCCCTCGCGCTCGCTTCCTTGCTTCTATCTCCTTCTTTATTCGCACGATCCCTAATGAATTCAGTGATCTTTGCCCACATAGCTAGCCCATATAGACTGTTTTAAATCACGTATAAAATGTCGACGGTAGAGTGCGCTTATTTTGATGCGACGAACCTTCCACAAAGAAGTTTCAAGTGTAAATTATCGTCTTCGTCGTTTTTTTAGACGATCGTCGACGTGGCCATTGTTCGCGCGTCTTTAAGAATTCGATTAACTTAAAAATGAAGGATCGGCACTTTCGTGACAAATCGATGGAAAGAATTAAACCGTCGCACGTAAACGGACGCACATTGATTCGATAATATTTCACAACTTCCTATGCATCGATCGCGACGACGTTATCCTTCCGATGATTTTACGGCCTCGCGAGAACGCTGCGCGATCCGTTCGATCCGTTAAATGAATTACGGTCGGACTTTCGAAGTAACTCTCGTACAAATAAAATCCCGAGATCGAAAAACACTCCTTATCGATCTGTTTGTCCCAAATTCTGATACGAAAAATATTTGTCAAAATATCTTGTTTTTACTCGGTCATCCACCGATGACCACCAATTGAGATTATTAATACGAGACACGGAAGATCTATTTTTCGCAGAATCTACGAGAAAACGTGTTGTTTTCTTTACGTCGAGACGCCATCTTGACCGTCCACCAGAAAACATATCAATCGTTTCAACGTTTCTCCTTAACCTAAAAGATATTATCGTTGAACTTCGCGTCGAGGTTAGAATTTAATCAATCTATATTTTTATAGTAGAGAAAAACGTTCAAATAGCATCGGTATATGAAAGATAGAAAAACACGTGCGAACGTAGAAAAAAGACCGGTCGCTTGCCGATAATGAACGCATCGATCGTTAAAATCGCGAAATATTTTTCGAAGCGGGAACTTCGATATTTATTCGCGCAATAAATTCTTTATCATCCTGCTATAAAAATCGATAGCGCGCGGACTTCCCCTCGCGTATCTTCCCGCACGCTCCCACTGCCAATTCAATTACGCATAACGCAATAAAGAAACACACTTTGCATGATAATCGCGCGACGAGGATGAAGAGCCACGAGAATTATCTCGGGCGTATTTGAGCGCGATCGAGCGAAATATTTGCGTGCGTGTTCCCGAACGATACGTACTAGAAGCGTGAAATACGTATCGATGCCTTCTTTCCCTCGCTTTATTATCGCGACATGAAAATAACGAGGTAGTCCCAGAACCGTACGAAAATAACTCGAGGGCCGGGTACACGGCCCACGAAGAAGGAGAGGAGGACGTAGAGAGGCTGAAGTCGATGACCCTCCGGCTTCTAGAACACTTGCATCGACATTGGATATATCCTGGACACACCATCGACGTTAACCGTAAAGTGGGAGAAGAGCTGGCAACATCTAAAACAGCCACGGACAATTCGTCGTAAAAGTGAATAACGCGTCGACGACGAGGAAGACACTTACTTCCACCGACTCCGAAGTCTGCTTGGATGATTGCCTTCATCTAACGATTGCTTTTTTCCTTCTTCGCATTTATTCGACCGGGAAGAATCGAAGAAATAAAGACGAACGAAAGCGAGAGAAACGATTCTAACGACGAATTAAAGGAAAACAATGAAGTTCGAAAGGACTCGACTGTTCGATATCGATCGATCGACCTCTAAACCTCTAAACACGGAGTTCGAGGAAACTCGAGTAATTTGAGACACGGGCAAACATCGTCGATTTTTTTACCCGAAATGGCACTGTTTATCGATGCGCCAAGAATGGCAAAATTCGATAGAAAAGCAGACAATTATCAGGATCAAACTGTGCACTTGCTTAACCCATTCGCATCGTACGGAAAAGTGGAAAGTTTGTTCTTATCGCCAAATTTGTTTTTGTTTTAATGTGAAAAGATTAAAAAATGTTTTAAAATACAAAAAAAAAGACAATTTTGCATAAATAAAGAATTTCGACACAAATTATTTTACACAACATGATAATGTCTGAAATGTTCAAGGCATAGTGCCACATGGCAATTATCACATTTCCGGCACGGGCCTCCCCCTTTTTTCCATGTTACGACACAGATAACGAGACTTCACATTTTTAAAAGTCCGAATTTCGTATCAACTGCTCCTCTGAACTGCGCGAAGGGATTAAGTAAAGGAAACGATCGAATGAATTTTTCGCGTACGAATTACCGCAAGGTCTCGCGATGTAATACTCGATGTTATGCATAGCAAGATCGTACGATATAAATAGTGCCTACGTAATGCATAATTAAATTTCGTGGAACGAATCCTACACTCGAACTTTTATCGCCCCGCGTAAATTGGACTCCCTCGTGACTCACCGGAGAAACACGAAAAATCGTAGCTCGTTGTTCGTGGGACGCGTCGCAAAAGGAACGACGACGCTCCTTGCCGTGCATTAATTATCGTCGAAGAAATCCACGGTCAGGAATCCGCAGAAAAGGAAGAGAAGAGGCAGGAGGTGGTGGAGGGAGAGGGTCGCGCGAGATGCGAGAAGAACGAAGCGGATATGCAGAAGCGGTTAAGGTGAAAGGGAGGAAGAAACGAAAGGGACGTACTCGAGGGCCCGCAATCTGTTTATATTCCACGTGATTGGTCCGTTCGGACCATGTTACACGAGATCGCGTACGGAAGAGACGCGCATCGTTGTTGGGTTTCATCCGAATCGCCGATCGAATTCTGATCGATTTCAATAACGATCGCGATCCGTTCGACCCGCCGGTCTTTCGGTCGCGTCGAAATTGTTCTAGGATTTCGTCGTGGTTAGAAACAAAAAAAAAAATGGCGCCACATTGAACCTACCAACGATCGATCAAATGACCGTTTTTATACGTTGGAAATTCCTACGTGGGGCAACTTTTTTTCATTTTTACGATGTAAATGAAAAAAGAAAATGAATTCGTTTTTTTCGATCTGTGAAAATCGTTTCATTTCTTGTTTAATTCAATATCAAATTTTACACCAGGTCGTGGTTAGCTGTAAAAAAATACTTTTTTTTACTAAAGTCTTTTGGACAAGTCGATCACGAAAAATATGCGATTAAATATTCATTTTAACAATTATTTTACCATCTTTTGCGTGTAAACGTATTTCACGTCGCGTCTTGTTTTCTTCCACGCGACAAGAACGCAAAAAGGATAAATCGTTAGGCGCATTCTTTTACGGTGATCGAACCGATCGTGAGAAAGTGAATCGAGCATCGGTTTGCCTCGTGTGACGCGCGGCGGCTCGACCGCGCCGCGATTTCATATTCCAACGAAGGCACAACTGCTTTGCATAATTTATTTTACGCTACAAAAGATCTTCCTATTCTGTCGTTCCTGTCGCGCTGTCATCCTCTCTTGGACCGTTGCCCTCGTACTCTCCTCCTCTCTCCAACTTGGTCCGCGTCCTTTCTTCCAATAGACGGGGACGATCGTAATTGTCGTTCTTCCAATCACGAGTCGCTGCTCCTTTGTGCTCTTTTCATCTCTCTCTCTCTCTCTCTCT
>JAITYT010000383.1:487789-500746 GCA_025433975.1 Liostenogaster flavolineata
GCGGCGGTCGATGACAGGCAATGGAAATTCATCCCCGCGAAAAACTTGGTTTAGAAAGGACGGGAGGTTGGGAAACTCTCAAGTATCGACAATGAATAGTTTTCTTCCGTGGTAAAAGACCGGGGCTTCTGATGCGACGAAGCGAGATGGAGTAGCTACGTGGCACGCGAGAGTGAGAGAGAGAGAGTGACAGAGTGAGAGAGGAACGAGGGGAAGTCAGGAAGAAGACAGAGAGATTCGATAGAAGGGAAGGGTAGGTTACCATGGTAACGCGTCGTACTTCCAAGCAGACTCTCGAATGGAACATAGAGATGCACGTGTACGCGTGCGTGTGTATGTGGACGAAGCGATGTGTGCGCACGGCTGTTTGTACGGGTGCGCGCGTATTTGTACTCATCTACATTATACTCGAGTATATACTTTACGATATTACCGCGACATAGATTCCGCTTCCACGCAAGGGTAGGAAAGTTTTATAATTTGATAACAAATGATAAAAGAGTATCGACCGGATGCTCTCCAGATGTTAACGAGGAATTAGAAACGTGCGAAGTATCTCCGACCGATATTTCGACCGGTGAGACATGTTCAGAAGACAGGAAATATATCCTTCGAGCGACGAAACATCGGAACTTTTATTTTACTTTCGAAGATTTTAACTCGATGACGAACCAAAAATGGGGAATCTTTTTTTTCTCGACGAATTTCGAATTGGGTTCGACGTTATTCCGCTGCCCGTTCATCGACTCGAACTTTTTTTTTCGATTTTACGGAACTCTTAAATTTGATATTATCTCCTTCGTGGCAGAGAAGCGGATAAACGAGGTAGTTCGTTTCGTTAATACGAGATTTATTCTCATCGATCCTTTTTCGCAAAGGATCTTACATTGATACCGTTTCGCTTATCTCGATATATCCGCGTGTCGGTATGGTAATTACTCGAAACGAAGCGATTCCCCGCGAAACGCTTTCCATAAATGAGTTTACATTAAGAAACTTTATAAATATAACTTTCTGAAACGCTTTAATCGACGCATCGAACGATTCTAAAACTTTCTAATTAATTTTGCCGTAGATTTATCGGTGAATTTAGAAAATCAGAAGGAGAAAATCGATGGGTCTGACTACAAGCTCGCAGAGTATATCGATTTAACGAATGTCGCCTCTATCGATGCCTTTTCCATGAAGAAATTTTCGGTAGAACGATAACGATTGGTTCGTGCGAATTTACGATGAAGAAACGAGCACTGAAATCTTAAGTTCCACGAGGGACTTTTTTCTTTTTATCGTCATCGACAGAACGATCGATGTTCCATTAATACGCCACGCGAATAAAATTCGCGAAAGTCTTTTAATTTTTGCACGCCGACGATCGAGATCGATAAATATTTCATTAAATTCTGGCATTGCCAAATTTTATCTAAAATTGTCACAATTTATATGGATATTAAAATTTCCACCGTAACGTTCCACAATAATTTCTCGTTACTCGTAATATCGGAGCATCGACAAACCAAAGCGTAGATAACGAAAACGATCGAGTAAATTGCAAAATTAATTAACAATCGACGACATTCGTGCTTCCCTTCGATTTGCACGAAACGATTGTACCATCGATTTTTCATTAATTTCCTGACTGGTTAACTTACGCTTCTTCTCTAAAAATAAATCCCTCCCGTGACGACAAGTCGGTCGCGCCATTGCAAAAAAGAGCAAGTCGTTCGCTTAAGGACCGGCGCGAAGTTCCTCGAGCGCGCGTCCAGGGGACTTGATTCACGCGTCGATCGGAAGGACGAATTCCTAATCGTGGGGCAAAGTGCCTTCCCGATTATTCCGGAATGTTACTCTAATAGCTGGCTTTCGCGAAAGAAAAGGCGCGAAGGAAGAGTACGACGTAGGGCCGCGTTGCGGCGCCACTGTAAAGTCGAGCGCCACTGGAGGGGGGAGATTCGCTGCGCGAGTCGCGAGCGCAACTTTAGGCCGACGAAATGCGCGACACGCGAGGAATCCGCCATTAGCATTTATATTAAATTAACGTTCCTCATTTTCATAATGCTTTCGCATCGACGATTATTCATCGATTTTTCAATAATTTCCTCGCTGATTACTTACGCACTTTTTCTATAAATAAATCGCGCCATTGCGAAAAAAGGTAAATCGTTTTGTGGGCCGAAATTCTCTCCTCCTCCTTTCCTCACCGATTATTCCGGAATGTTACCATGACAGCTCGTCGCTTTAGCGAAAAAAAGAGGGCGAGGAAGGCCGCGTTTCGGCGCCACTGTAAAGTCGAGCGTCACTGGAGAGGGAAGATTCGTAGCGCGAGTCGCGAGCGCGACTTTAAGCCGATGAAATGCGCGACACGCGAAGAACCCGCCATTAGCATTTATATTAAATTAACGCTCCTCATTTTCATAATGCTCTCGCATTGAGACGATTGTCCATCGATTTAGACGAGAGTGCAAAACGACATCGATGTCGACGTGTGTGTTTGAATTCGTTCCGTCAGAACGAAATAGCCCGGCTTTTTCTAAAATTTCTAATAAAATTTGAATGTTAATTTAATTTGTCGTCTTCTGACAAAATCTCCGTCTTCCTTTAGAAAAACGCTGTGCATTCTAGACGTTACAGCTCGTCGACTCGTAAATAACTTCCACTGAAAGGAGCGAATACCTAATCCCTCTGTTGAACGGCACAAATGACTCACGGGCATCTCTGACAACCTCTAGGCGCTTCGAGTGGATGAGCGTTCCTCGGTCTTATTGTTGGTTACGCGGTGGAAACGTCGACTCTCGACATGAAAATAGAAAGAACGAACCGAAACGAGAATTATTTACTACTCCATCTATTCGTCGAATTATCTATCCGTTCGTGAATTTCTTTAATATTTTATCTTGTTTATTCGTCTTGCTAGGAGATATGCAAAATCCGATAGTTCGATTTTCGCGCCAATTAGACGCACAAAGGCGAGTCCCGAAAATATTAACAGCATTGAAAGTTCAACGTGTACGTGGCGATGAATCGCAAAAAGAACTCATCGATTTTTCACAGCTACGCGAATGCACACAGGAGGTGTGAGAGTACCTAAAAGAGTCGTTTAAAAAAGCATTCGTGAAATTCCTTACGTCGTTCAACGAGAACGAAATTCAGGCTTTCTTTCGTTTTTATTCACCGATTGGGAAAAAAGTCACGCGTATATCTTCACAAATCGATTGACTCTATAAAACAAAAGGTGGAGAAACGCGATGAAATAATATACATTGTTTTTTTTTTAATTCCATTGATAATTTAATGTTATAAATATATAAAAAAATTATAGATGTAAATACTACGCTCCGATTTATGTTATTGCATGATTTACATTAGAGTACGAAGTTGATCAAAATGGCTTCGGAAATAAATGATTTATTATTCAATGGCCGATAAAATTTTGTCGTTCAATGGCATTAATCTTTATTATTTGAGAAATTTAAAATATAAAATATTAAAATATAAAAAGCTGTGATTGAACCAAGTGCTCTGACATTTTAATTGAAGATTTCTAAAAAAGCGAAGTTAATCGACTTGTTCAGTAGACTCCATTTGCCGAGGATCAACGATATCATCGTGGGTCAATAGAGTTTTAGAAATATTTTGGAGATACTTCGTTTCTTCCCAGATTCTTTGGTACGTCTCTCATCCTCTTGTTCCTGCTTCTTCTCATCTCTCTCCTCTCTCCAGCTTTCCCTCTTCATCGACACCAGAGAAGAGAGTCCGGGAGGGCGCACTGGTGCAGAGACAGTGTCAACGGAAATAGAATTCCAATAAAGCGGTGGCCTTCCAGGACCACCGACTTGGCTTCGCATTGCGAGAGATGAGCGTTTATTATGTGCTGCCTCTTGTAATAACGACGTTACGTAATTTATGCGATATTTTCATTGATCCTGCGCGAAAGTGCCGCTTGAGAAAGAGAAAGAGAGAAAAATAGAAGGGAAGGAGAGACGAAGTATTGTCATTCTCGACGTACACTCAGTCCGCGTACACGTTGCTCGTCGTTAACGCCATAAAGGCGAGCTTCGATCAATCCTCGACTCCAAGCGCGAAGAATAACTTTGCACGATCGTTATCTCCCCTTAAGGAAGTCGTAACGATCGTCTTAAAAGTGCAGCGAAACGTTAACGATTCGGGGAGAACGTTTTACGACTCCTGTACAAACGGAGGATAACTAACGCGCGAAAGAATTCGCCAATGCGCAAAATCGCGTTGACATAATTAATAATTTTGACGTTGCTTTCTTCAAGAGCACGAAACGTTCGATCGCGGATCCGTGATCGACTACGATCGAACTAGTTGTCGTAGCTTTGGACTTCTGCTTTGAAATTCGTATCGGACGAATATTTGAGGAGGAATATAAATAATGGGGAAATTTCGTGTTAAATACGTTTTTTCAGGGAGGATCGTAAAAGTTTATTACGCATTAATTGAATTCATCTACGAAAAGAATGCAATTTTTGCTGGCACAAATCTAAGGAAAAATATGCAATGCATAATAGCGAGGATCCAGCGGACCATCGCGTTCCCAGCACCGAGTTGAGAATTTTAATTACTACCTTGTTTTTCCTCTCCCTTTACAATTACGTTATACCAAAAAATGAATATGCTAACGAGGATACGGAGGGAGAATAAATAAAATGCCGTTAAAAAATAAATATAACGAGTAAATAGATCAAACAAATAATAACGGCGTTACGTTGTAAAAAAAAAAGTCTACCTCGAAAAGAAGCTGGATTTTTGGGGAACGAAGATAAACGTCGAGGAACGATGGGAATCGTCGACGATATCGCTGAAATATCTGCAGCTTTTTGTCCTTCGTAAATTCTGACGCGCACGACACGACCGTTTTGCCTTCTAAGAATCCATGGCACGCGACCGACAATCCCGGGTCGAACCGGCGTACGATGATCGACGTTCTGGCTCGAGATCGCCAAAAAAGAGAGAAGTAAAAAAGTAAAAAGGACGCGGAAGAAAGAGAGGAAGAATATCCAGAAGTTGTTCCGTACAAACCAGATTTTACTCACCGGAAGAAAGCTCGTGCTCGAAGAGAGTGGGAAGAATCACAATTGGCCGTTGCATCCGTGAAGTTCAATTCGCTCGAAATCGCGAGAAAAAGAGTTAGCCGATGCAGCGGAATCACGAATTGAAGTTCGCAGCGCGTTTGCAAGAGCAACGTAACGACGTTAAATTTACGGAACTTGGGAATTGAATGGACGCGTCGACGTGAACCTTCAGAAGGGGTGGGGGGTGGAGGGAGGGAGAGGGCCGGCGATCGTTTAACGAGCGCCAGTGACGTTGTCGGTACCGATTCGAATCGACCACTCATCGACGATGGAGTTTATCGTTTCGTTTTTTACCTCGTAAAAGATGCGAATCGTTCCTACATCGGACATTCGTAATTTGTCCCGGTGCGTCTAAGAAATCTACCACTATCAATTTCCCTAACACTTTTTAATGCCAGACTACTGCAAAATTAGTGCCCGTGCGAGAGATGCGAAACGCAGTGACGCGTAGATGCAGTGAAAAGGCAATTTTCGCTTAAGTAGATGTAGTCACTTGCGTTACTACATAACGAAAATAAAATAAAACGAGATCGATCTTCATAAGAGTATAACTCTTAATTATTTTACGTTAGATAAAAGTGCAGTGGAAACTTATGATTACGAATGACGAAGTTGCCGGGAAGATGGCGAGAGATCACCGAACAAAATCGATATGCAATCAAGCAAAGGTTTGTTCGTTGTAAGAAAAATAGAATTTTATTTCGTACTAAAAGATCGAAATCACTTTTGTGCCAATAGATCAGTGCGTTCCGTTGCTGGTATCCGAGAAAAAAATTGTTTTCCCTCTTTCCCTCTCCATTCCTCGCTCCGTTCTTCCTTGACTCCTTTATCGCGAAAGGGTTCGCGTCGTTCCACGTCCTCGACTCACCCAATTCCGCCTCTTCTCTCGCTAGTTAACAATCTTATGTCAACCGATGCCACGGCGAAGCCTCCCTGGATCCTACCTTCGGCAGGCGCACACCATCCCCCCGGACACCGCTCCGCGCCGAACGTGAACTGGTTTTGAACGAGTACCATGCCTTTTACGTTTTCTGGTTTTTGTGCCTCTTCACGGAGGGAGACAAGGGCCGACGACTTTTAATGGACGACAGGGTGAGTCCCATAGGCGTAAGCCACGATCGTTCTAGACCCGTTCAATGGAATACGGGTACCGCCTACGCCGGCAACGTTTCCGTCTCTCCCACCGTAACGATACGATCGGTACGATCCCGATCGTTCTTGGGTAGTTAGCGACGTATCGTTCAAAGACGCGCTGCTTTTAGGATCGATAAAATCGTGACGATTTCAAATCGATTAAATTAATTAACGAATTAATATCTTACGGAGGAGGAATTTTGAGAAAAGATGTAAGATATTTTGTTGCATGCAAATTTATACTTTTTAACGTGTGATTGTTAAATTTTCTCAGATTTTTTGTTGTGTTCAAATTTAAAAAAATTAACATTGATTATCCCTTTTACGGTAACGTACTATCAGTTAACACGGTCCGTGCCACGTGTACCACCGGTGGTACACGTTAAATTTGATCTTCAGGCCACGTGTATTACAGAACGTGTTAACATTTATTATTATTGTTACTGCTACAGTTACTATCATAATTATCATCACAATTTGTAATACAACGGAAAGCTAAATTTATAAACAATTTACTCAACTCGAGAGACATCTAATATTGCATCGTTGAAAAGAAATCGAATCATTTGTAATGAATCTTTTAAATCAATTTCGACACGGATGAGTAAAGAAAAATCCGTAATCCCTGCTCGAGAGAGGACTATATCGACGCATAAATGCCACGTCGAACGATCGAATGATTAATCGAGGAATCCGAAGAGAGATATCCGAAGACAGTATTTGCGCGGTTCACGAAGGTAAAAACGAGCAAGATTTTCGAAGATGAAACGAACTCGTTCGACAATTTCCCAATTATCGTCATTACGAGGCTCGATCAAGATTCGATGGCGTCTCGCAAGATCGGAGCAGTAGTCGCTTAATAATAAAATTCCACGACGGGTCGATGTAACGACGTATCGAGCTCCTCGAACAAAAGGAAATCCCTGTAATCCAGGGTACCGATGAACGGAACGAGGTAGATACTGTCTTCAAAGCCCTTTGAGACTGAAAATATCCGAGCGCTAGACTGATCGACCTCGTTTTAAGATATTGGAACAAACAGTTCGATCGTGTTCTCCATTTTTTTATATCCTACTTTTCTTTCCTCTGGTCTTCTCCTCCGACCCTTTCGCCGCTTTAAAGCTAAAACAGCCGCCATTTTCGTTCGCCGATCCCGAGTTAAGAACAACCAATGACGGCATATTTTAGCTGATACTCGATCGACCTTCTTCTTGTTCTTATTCTTCTTCTTCTCCGCATACGTCCACGTACCTATGATTTAACGCGAAAATCGAGATCGAAAATATATTCGAAGCGCGCCGATCTTCGATACGTGTTCATTTTACTGGCATTCAGATTTTAGTATTTTCTCGACAACACGAAGAGACCCAAATGGTTCGTTAGGATGTTCGTTTTCCACCCTTTTTTTTCGTTACGGTGACGGGAAAAGAGACGGACGGATGGACGGACAGACGGACAGGCAGACTCGACCGATCCCCGCTTAGGAATTATTTCCACGAGTATACGATTTATATTTCGAGAAAAGAGAGAAACGACGAGAGATTCTCATCGAATATTTATCGACAAAGCGGCAGGACGATGCCGATAATAATTTGCGCATTTCCGTTAGCGGTATAATTGGTTTGGGAGATTTGTAATATTCGCGAGTCGATTATGCTTTTCATTAGCGAATCGAGTACGCACGCACGGATACATCGTATAAAAGCAAATGTGGCTGAATGTCCTTTTCACTGGAACGACGATTATCGAAGGAACACTTTGCAACGTACTCGTCGAGAGGAGGACGTTAAACCGATCGAATGGCTCGATATGAAAATGGAAGGAGACGCGATAGCCCGCGTCCGCGGAACAAAGGATACAAATTAACAGTTCCTCGAAAGCGTAGAATTATTCGCTATCGGTTTGCTCGCTTAATCTTGAAAAATAACGACTCGTCGATTGCCCAAAGAGGAATTACGACTTTCCCCGAGATCAAAATACGATATAACGAAATTTAACCCTAATTGGACACGAACGAGCGATATTTGTTTGTATCGTACGATATAAAACTTGATTATACGTTTCTTTACGCTTTTCGATCCCAACGATTCGTTTAAATCAATTTTTCGTTTTCTCGATTAAACGTATTATAATTCGATAATTTCGTCGTTGATAAAATCACGAAGGAATTTATTCGGGGAAGGGGGGAGGTGGACGGGGGGCGAAAAAGAGCGCGGAGTAAGTGAGACATATCGTCGTCGTTAAAACTGAAAACAAACGACTGGATAAGGATTTATCTCAGCTCGTTAAGAACGTTTTAAAGGAGCGCTTCGGTATGGAACGAGTTAAATGAAGTATCCCTCGCTCGGTTTTCCTTCGAGAGCAATCTCGCGGTACGTAGCTATTTCAAACGATCGAATCGAATCCTGTTAGGAACGGCGTCGTCTCTGCAGGACGCGAACCGCTCACGGATTTATGATAAAACGGTTTCCTCGATGGCTTTTTCGAGAAGCGTCGCCTTGAACTTTCCCACGTAATTCGCCCTAGACGGCGGTGGTAAATCATCTAACGAAGAGCAACGGGACGATCTACGAGAGAATTTTCTACGGAGACGCGTACGAGGCGTCGATCTCGCGATAGAGATCATCAGGATAACGCGAACGAACTGAACTAGAGCCACCCATCCGCACACCCACCTGATGCCTACTCGTCGAGATGAAAGAACAGCGCCAGGGTCGGTTTTACCTATGATAGAGGAGGAAGGAGGAGGGGGAGAGGAGGAGGAGACGAAGAAGGATATCGCCCAAGGAATTTGTTATCGCTTCGCCTACGAGTCCCCGCAGGTTTTAACTCGAATTAGCCGATCTTTCGTTGGTTATGGGAATGAAAATGGCCGATGGAAAAAATAAGATGGCACCTCTTTCATTTTCTTCCATCGAGACTTGCCAATGCAGTAAAAACTTTTCTCTTCGCTCTGTTACTAGCAACAAATCCAGCTGGCAAGGAATGCGCTGCTCGCGCAATCAAGATTGATTGTTTTTAGAAATGATTTAATATCGCCGTTAAGATATTCCTATTGTGTTCGTTTCTATGATAATGATGATGACGATGACAACGACTACGACGACGACATTCGATCCATCGCTTCACAGAGCCTCCAGCGACTCTCAAACTAGAAACAGTACGAAATTATCGAATGATTTTTGAAGAAATTACGATTTCTTTTCGAAACGTTATTTTTTCTCGACGTACAAAATTAAGAATATTAAGATAATATTAAGAATATTAAATATCGATAACAAAACTTGTTTATAGATCAAAGAAAGAAAAAGACAAACGATCGTATTACCGAATCGTTTAATAAAAATCGATGACACTTAGGAGAAGAAGCGTGATAACTTGAAATTTTGAAAGAAAAGGAAAGAAGAAAGATATCTCGTTTCGCATACAAACCAAATATGCTTTCCGTGCGCGAGCACGGAAAAACGCGCACGAGGAATTTTTCTCTCTTTTTACCGGACACATATACAGAGATAGGAGAAGCGGTGCTTGCACGGCCTTTACACGATGCCCGGAGGAACAGAAGCGACGATACGCCGTTGTATGTACGGATAGAAAATGAGAGAAACGATAAGAGCGAGAGAAAGAGAACGAAGAGACACAGTGTGAGAGACAGAGAGAGAAAGGAGAGAAAGAGGAAGAAAACGAAGGGGAATAGCTTGGTGGCGAAGAAAGAGGATGAGAGCCGCATGGCGGGGAAAGAGTTAGATGGTCACGAAGGGAGAAGCGAAGGGGGAAGACGGAGTTCGATGCACCCCCACCATTCTACAAAGCTGGAGAGTCTATAGAGTTTGTGTAGTTGGTCAAAGGTTACTACATGGGCAACGTGTGCGACTGTGTTTTAGAATTATCCAATCCCATTCGAGCTACACAAGCAAAATACGTAATGTACAGTAGCGTGCAAAATTACCGGCTCGATCGTGTCCTTCTCGACTTGTACTGGTCAGTACGTACTTCCTATCTTTCTCTTCGTCTTCCTCGACTTCTTTTTCCAGCGGTAACACGCAATCGCGTTTTACAATACGCTTTACAAATCCATCAGAATCCCACGCATCCCGTTGACGGTTGAAAAGAGAGGCTAGCATCGATATTTTGCGTAGAATCGGGCCACCAAGAAAGACGTTAGGAATCTCTTTCGAATCCATCGAGCATGGGGATCGTAAGTTATTCGTAACGGCTCGATTGGAGATCGATTTCACTCGAGGCTACAACGAGGGAGAGCGAATCTTATTCGATCCACGTAGGGAAAGGAGGAAGGAAGGAAGACGCGCGGCTAAGTTCGGGGTTTTGGCTGATCGACGCGTCGATGAGTCTTCCGATCAACATCGAACGCGAAATTATGAATTTTTGTATTCTGCTTCCTTCCTTTTTCGATCTTTTCTCTCTCTTTCTCTCTCTTTCTCGCTCGCTCGCTCTCTGTCTATCAGTTTTTATATTTACTTTGTTCTCTCCCGTCGAATGCACTCTCATCGTCTCTCGATGAATTCAAAATCGTAGCCACAGCCCCGGGGATAATTTAATGCTGCATCGATCGGACGAGCTGCGGGCGACCAACCGACCGACCGTATTTCCGAATTTTAAATAAGCACGCCGTGTGCCATCGAAGTCGCCATATAATAATTATTATAGCTAGGTCTCTCGATGCGCCATTGTGCGCGCGGTAATACTTGCGCGCATTCGTGATTAGAATCCCGTGGAATCGCGGCGTTGTGCCACCGCTCTCGATCGACGTACCCATCTATTAACTCTTCGTTGAACGGGTACAACGACGACGACGACGTCTACGATACGAACGAACAGTGATTATCGTCGGAGTACTTAGATGGCGCTTTTGTGCAACTTCCCTATTACTACATTTTCTCTCTAGACGTCGTTTCAATTCGTACTGGCAAACAGCGAGTCGTATTTGCGTGTCACCGCTCGAGTAGGGGATAAAATCGAAAATTGAGACGAAGTTACGAATTGAAACCAAACGAAATTATAGAATCATGAAATAACGAATAATTTAAACGAAAAACGAATAATTTAAACGAAAGCACGTTCGTGAATCGATCGGACGCGTCGAAGAGACAAAGAATATTATATCGAGTTAAAAAAGAAATTAGATAAAAATACGATAAACGTTAATACGTATTCAAAAGCATGAAAAACGATACGAAAAGAAAAAACAAAGCTTCGGCTGGTCGAACGGGCCCCCCTCCTCCTACTGCGCCCTTGCTCATCCCCCCTCCCCAACCCAACACACCAACTCACCGCGTCCCTCGCCGCACGTCCAGCGATTCGATTACACCCGCCCGCGTGCATGTGTATATACGTGTAAGCGGGACGTAGAGGCAAGAGAGGCGACTGAATGCGGAGACTAGACCCATAAAGGGACGAGGAACCTTGAGAGAAGGTGCCTGACTGACTGACTGACTGTACTACCTACTTTACCGAGCAGCCGCGGCACGGCTCTCCTCCGGGCAAACCGGCCTGAATAGACGATATAATATGAAATCGGTCTTTGAGAATAGCATCCCAGTGAGCCTCGCTTCGTAATCGTAGAAACTGAAGTCGTCTGTATTTCGATGCTTCGGTTCGAACGGGAAACAGATGTCTGTCCCGTGATAGATAATAACTTTTCGTTCGATAGTTTTTATTGGAATATTATCTCTTTATTCGATTTCCATTGTTCATCGATTACGACCATTTGTTCTGTTTTAATTTTTCTTTTTTTATTTTCTTCCTTTCTCTCTCTCTCTCGCTCTCTGCTATCCTCTTCCATGTTTTCCATTTCGTATCTCGTATAATATTACGAACCACTAATGGAAACCTAACCTCCGTTTCGCTATTTTACGCGCAACATATAAAATTTTACGACGCCAAGATGGAATATCGAAGATAAGAACGGTATCTTAAAGTTTTCTTCCATGTCGATGATATAATCGTTATCGACGAGGCGAAACGCATTTTGAATTTTCGATCTCGAGTTTAACTTCGATCCTGCGAAGTTTTTACATAGATAGTTTTTACCACCGCCCTAGGGAACCTTCCTACTCACGTTTGTATACATCTACTCGTCGACTTTTTATATACGGCGAATTTTATATGAAAATGACGATGCGCTTCAGAATTTTCCAAATTTTACCGAAAACGAGAAAAACAACGAAAATTATTATTTCGTAAAAAAAAAGTAGGTATGATCGATAACAACGACCATAAACTTCGTTTAAACTCGGTATTTGCACGCGGAAAGAGACCAACGGTTGCTTTTTTACGAGCGAATCGATGACGGTAGAAATTGAATTCCTTTCCTACGGATTTCGAGAGCGCAACGTCATATTTAACTAACTCCGAGTAGAAACGTACACAACGACCTTTCGAAGAATTATGATTTTTCTTCTCCCGACGTCGATTACAATCACGTAGACGAAGGAGAATTTATTTCTACGTTCGAAACTCGATATTCTTAAAAAAACAATCGTCTTGCCAGAACTATCAATTTTCTCGCGTCTTTTAGTATCTCCTTCATTCGTTGAAAAAAACGAGATCGTAAAATAAACGAACTCGTATTTCTTGATCGATCGAACGTACCTCGAAGTGCCTCGTAAATTAGGCTATTCAAAACAGCGCCATTGGAATTGATAAAATAAAGAAAAAGTAATAATAATAATAATAATAATAATAATAATAATAATAATAATAATAATAA
>JAITYT010000383.1:531780-549002 GCA_025433975.1 Liostenogaster flavolineata
TTTCTTTTCGTCATTCTACGATTTTCTCTCTCGAATCGTTGGAATAACAACGACGGACGCTCTCCTCGCATCCTTGCCCTGCTGAAATAATACGATTATAATTATCGATTATGCGATTCAATAACCGATTTTTTAATATCGATCGTGAAGTTCGCGTTGCAACGTTAAAAGTACGATGAAAGAACGATTGATACAATGTAACTTTAAGTTATTATAAATACATACATATATATATATGCGTACGGAGTCGGTTTATTATTGACCTTAAAAAAATGCAAAACACTCGATAGAATTAATTTCAAGGCACGACGCGTGACGATAATATTTGTACCGTGTAACTGATAAAACTCGTGCAAGATTACAAAAAAAAAGACGAAAAGTTGCTCGGAAAGGAAGAAAGGTCCGATTTTAGAATCGGTCCTCTCGTCGTCGTCGGATAAAATAATTGCATTATTTGCGCGAAGCACGACGAAAATCAAGGAATATCCATCGAAGGGCAATGGTACGCGCATCTTCGGTGTGATCGTTCGTTTACGAAGAAGAAGAAACGGCCTTACGATTATCATTCGTCGTACACTGCGCGAGATAAGTTCATCTTCTTATAATATCAAGATTCTCGTGACGTAATCACGAGCGCGTGCCTCGAGATTGCGAATTCCTTTCCTCGATTTCCACGCGATAACTCGCATTGTAATTCGTCATTGATCAACACGATAAATTACACGTACACGTACGTCAAACGTCCGTTCGCATCTTCGCTAACTCGATCACTTCCGCTTCTATCGACGAAAATACACTAACGACTTTTCCCTCGCGATCGTTCGACGAGCTGTCGCTCGTTGTCGATCATAATTAAATTAATTTTAATTATAACTTTGATCGTGTATCGATCGATATTTTAATATCGATTATATTATCATCATAATCAATATGATTAAATTAATAATATCGATGGAATATTATTAATTTTGATATTCGCGAAAAAATTGTTGCTTCGAATAAAGTTCAACGCGTCTACAACATCGTCGGAAAATAAAGGAAAGAAAATCGTTGGATCGACGCGTTATTCACTCGTACGATACGTACGAAATTTGCTGGACGCGATCGAACGCGACAGGAAAATTTAACGAGCTTACGGTGATCCTCCGACGCTACCCGTAAGCCGCTTTGTCAAATTACATGGCATTATCGCCTTGCAGATTGAAGAGCGAAAAAAAAAGAAACTAGGGAAAAAGGAGCGGAAAAAATCGAGTGTGACTCAAGGTGTGAGGGCACCTTTAGAGTCGTGCCGTACACGTGCACGCGCGTCGAGCAGCGAGGAGAGCGTGTGTGCGTGCGGCAAGAGCTCTCGCGTACGCGCGCGCGTGTGTGTGTAAGAACGACGAGAAGAGAGACCAACCGACACGAGCGAGATGCGCGAACGCGCGCGCGCACGCCTACGCGGTGTGCGTCCGTGGAATTTGATTCAGGTACGTTACACACGCGCGTTCAAA
This sequence comes from Liostenogaster flavolineata, assembly GCA_025433975.1. Lineage (NCBI taxonomy): Eukaryota > Metazoa > Arthropoda > Insecta > Hymenoptera > Vespidae > Liostenogaster > Liostenogaster flavolineata. The sequence continues at coordinate 533,274 of JAITYT010000383.1, forward strand.
CGCTCGCAAATCAACGGATAGACCCACTTGACTCGTCAGCGACACCTCGCAAAGCACGCGCAGTCGTTTACGGATTTTATTTAAGCCTTTCGTTCAAAGAATTATGGGAAATATTCGACGGCTTTTATTTTTAAACGGTTGATGAGACGATGACGACGACGATGACGTGTTTATTCGAGATCGGACGTAAATTCGATCGAGTCTATTTGTCGTTACTTTTTGCCGAATGGACGAAAATTTTTAAGTGAATATATATAAATTATATAAATTATATAAAATATTTATATATATATTATAATATTAACTAATTATATAATACACTTAATATTTGTACACGTAGATTGTCGATTCATGAAAGATTCTTCGACTCTCGAATAAATATAACGTTTCTACGGGATTAAAACGTTTTCTCTTCGGGTTGTTAAAACATCGAACGATCTTCGATTTTTAACAGATTTATGGATGCGAACGGATAAAAAAATAATCGTTATTCTTGTTCGAAAGTTAAGCTTCGAACGCCTTTTGAATGGTTAATCGACAACTTCCCCCTTTAGGAGAATAAATGTAACGCGTAATCCGTCCGGATTTAAAATTTCGAACGGCGCTTTACTCGAGAGGCTTCACCGAAATAATTTATATTTACGTTACTATTTATCAAAAGCACGGGACGGAAATATAACAACGTTATCTATTTATGATTTCTGGCAGAGATAAAGATTTATATAATACGTCTTATTAAGAGCAATAACGTAACGATCTCGAACGACAGAATCAATTTATGTAACTTCGCGTCGCTATCAATGTCCTAACCAAACGAACATCAATTTTTACATGTGCATGTACATATCTTTCGAGAACATCGCACATCGTAATCTCGTTTTTCGACGGTCGAGTGGTGGGCGATCATAAAAAAACATCTCGCACGTTCGACCGTATCTTTATAAATAGAAACACTCTTCGCACTGACATACATTATTTCCACGGGAATTAATCGAACGACGTATTAAAGAAAATACAAATATTTCCTTTCGACGTTATTTTATTTTATTTTATTTTATTTTATTTCATTTCATTTCATTTTATTTCTCTTTTCTTCGTAGGGACGCTGAAAAACGTTATATAAACGTTATGTCAAAATATCAAATCCCACCGATCCTAAGCAAGAACGTCCCACGTTCGAATCGAACAAATGTCGCTCGTCCATTGGAAAAATTGCCGTACGTACGAACGTGACACACGAGAGATATAGAAATAACGATGACAAATCTTTACAATCTTTCAATCCGATGCGAAGCGTAAAGCCTTGTTTATGAAACTCACCGAATGAATCATAATACGGTAGAAAATCAATATCGCAAGAGCATCAACTAAAATAGCCGAAGTTCGAGTTACGATATTGCTTGCCTGTCCCTCGGTAAACCAACTACGTACTCCGTGACCGAAATCGATACCCGATCGTTTTAAATACATAATCATAATCATGATCTCTGTCGCTTGATACGCAATGTCGATTATATTATCGTTCTATTTCAAACAATAGATGATACCTGGATTTTTCTCGACGCGATTCTCTTCTCTTTTTCTTTTTCTTTTTCTCTTTCTCTCTCTCCCTCTCCCTTTTCTTTCTATTCCGCGGAAAAGTCGAATCACTTTTACCAAAACGCACGAATAATGCAGAAAGATTCTTTCCCCTTTTCTCTCTCGACGCGACTGTCAATTCGCGTGGAAGACGCGTCACCGCGAGAGGGCGCCACCGAATGACATACGACGACGATGCGAACGTCGACTCTTACAGTCCAAAAAAGAACGAACGTGATTCGTTCGAATTCGAAGTATGAGTTTCGCGTATACGTTCGTCGATCAAACGAAATGGTTCGGTCGTAAGTCCGACTTCGAAAGAACAGAGAGAATTTGGAGAGAATTTAGAGAGAATCGCGGAAACTTATTCGATAATTCCGAGCCTTCGTGGAAAACGAAGAGGTTTTAAGTAAAGCGGATTTACGTAATTTTCGAAAGGATATTTCGCGCGTTTCCGCTTGCTCTCGACGCCATGCCGCTGTTTGAGAAATTCTTTTTATTTATTTATTTATTTATTTTTCTTTCTTTTTTTTGATTCGTCGGCGAGGCGAAGATTTAAATATCGAACGAAACGCCGAGTCACGCGCGAATCGATATTATATTCCGCTTGTACGCGATATACATTGTGTGCTGATAAGAAAGTAATTTCGATTTTCACAAATCCAAGTTGTTTTCTTACTAATACCCGTTAGTGCCACGACTATGACGAATCGCGTAGTTGTCAGAATGGCGACAGAAAAGTCATCGAGCAAAATGGAAAAAATATATGATCGATTAAAATTCATTCTTTGCATGCAAATTTTCGCAGAAAAGAGCGAGATTACTTTTTCTTGCCGATTCAATGCGTCTCCTATAAAATATTCGAGTAGAATAATCTGTGGCAATTTTTCTACTTTGTACCTAAATATTTGTGCTTGTTCCGCCGTACCTTCGAAGTTCCGATTACACTAATACGACGTATAGATGCTTGCTAGGTTATTACGATAATATATTATCGACCGATACCGCATAAACGATTGCGTTTCACGACATTCGAAATTTCGAAGAAGTATCTATCTAAAAAGGAACAAACCGTATGCAAGGACAATGATTCGTTATCCGAGAGAAAGAAACGATTAAACGATCGCATGCCGTTTCGTGATTACGCAACGTAATAAACATCAAAACGTTGAAACGAACGTTTCGATTCATAAGAGGTTCGTGTTAACGACAGATTTTATAAATAAGAATAAGATAGAAATTTTGTTAACGCGTCGAATACATTATAATCGATAAGATAAAAGCGATGTATCTATCGTTCCTTTCTTTCTCTCTCTCATTTTTTTCTTTCTTCTTTTCATTTTAACGAGGAAACCACCGAGTGGAAAAAATGAAAGACGGCTTTTCTATTTCCGTAATGTATTTGACGTCATAACGTATCATTTTCAAGTTGCGAGTGACTTCTGGGGTACTTTCTAGTTTTTACGTCACTGAGAGCACCGCGCGTCACGAAAGCGAGCTGCCACTGAGCTGTGACGCTCGGGTCAAATCGATTCGGTGCACCCTACCGGTACAGTTGGGTTAACACATTGTGACTCGAACCACGCATTACTGCCTGTTGCAATGACTAATCGCGGAAGAGTAATCGCGTATTAGTTAACGTTTATACTAAATTACGTAAAATCTATGTAGGCTCGTGTAGAGGCCGTTTATTATCGAACACGGACACAAAAGCGAGAGGATGTAGAGCGACTATACGATAGAAGCAACGTTACAACGTCATTTCAACATCGACATTTTTTTTTAAATTGAAATAATTCAAAAAAATTGTAGAATCAAAGGTAACTTTGATGCAATTGATAAACTAGTAAAAAAAATTCTTCAGAAAAAAGCGTGGAGGTTATGTTCGCAGTAAAAAATATCGCGTAATTTTTCAATTAAAGGGGTATACGCGTTACATCGACGGGTGAAAAGTGCTTGGTATCGTAGGGAGAAGGGTTACGCAATTGCAGCCGTGCCTTTGATATTGTCGAGAGCCTAAAAAAAACCCCTTTCGCTCGTGTCGTCCTCGACGTATCGACTGTCGAGGGGGAATTTGCCTGGAGCCCCGTCGTCGTCGACGTATCATCGTTGAAACGATACTGTTGGGAGAAAAGTCGTTGTTAGCGCGAGAATTTAAACAATTTCCGGTAAATTTTCCTATGTCACGATAACAACGATGTCATGAACGTTCATCGTCCAATCGTAAAACGAAGAAACGACGTAACCGTTCGCTCATGGCCCGAAGCACACCAGCACCAGCAGGTCGATACTCCGCATTATTAATACAACGCAGTTACAATGAACCAGCGCGTCTTTAAGCTATTCTCTTTTTCTTTCGCAGTCGTCGTCTTTCTATTACTTCGCGGTCGTTCCGTTCGATTTGTCCGGCCGCTTCTTATTTCTATTCCGTCCTATGCGAAAAGAACGAATCTTTTACTTTCCTCTTCTCTCTTTTTATCCATCGATTCGGATTTCTCCCAGCTGGCCGACCTTACGATAAAAGTAACTTCCCAGGGACGTAGTCGTTTCCTGCTGTTTTTCTCCTGCTTTAACAATCTCCTCTTTCGCCCGTCACTCCAGCGCTCTTCCCTTTCCCATCGGCGAGCACCTCACAGAGCGACCTTTTACATTTTCCGAAAATACAAGCACCTTGTATTGCCTGGCATTATGCGCCAAGAGCGACAAGTACTTAACCGCACTCGATAAATGGACATAATCGTCCCCATAAAACGGGGATCGGAGAGAAAATCGATGTTCTCGCTGTAAATTTCATTGCGATAACTCGTGAACTACTCGATTAACGAAACCGCCGCCATCTTGTCGAAGAGACATCGAAGCCATTTTATCGAGTACAACTTCGAACTTCAACGCGCGTACAACCGATTTTTAGAGGAAAATCGATGTTCAACGTCTGGTATGATCGACGTACGGGAATTATCGAAGTTGAAATTTTCAAATTCGAAGTCACCGTCGGTGTTTTCGATGCGTCAAGTTCTCGGCAAGTTTCAATAACGACGAAGTCGGTGACCCGTGAAGGGTGACGCGGCTCTTCGTCCCATTCCCCCCCTCCACCCTTCGTTCCAGGCATCCGATTCGACATAGAAATATCCTTTGGTAGTTACTCGTAATTTTGCAATTTCCATTATGCAACGTCATCGATCGTATTATCAACGACATCGCCATTATCATTGTTCTCCCCCTCTCCACCCCCGTTATTTCAGATATGATTTTATAATTCCATTTGGCCCGGGTTATTTGTTAACGAGCAACTCGCACAAAAGCGCCGCGACGCATCGATATTATTATTAACGTCGCGAACGAACGCTCGGCATATAATTCCCGACGTAACTCGCTTCTAACCAAGTTATTGTTCGTTCGTAATAGATATACATTTAGGTACTATTATTTCCGTGTCAATAGCAGGCACGCCCAGAAACGAATACGACCGATAGAAGCGGTAGGAATTAGGACACGGTCGAATTAATTATTCTCGCGATTGCTGCGTTACTTCTGCGCTAATTCTTGCGTTGTTGTTGCAAAACGCGTTGCGCGACTGCGTTTGTTACGCGGAATTGGTCAAAATTTCGAAAGATAATTCTCCTTTGTAGAACGGGCTAGCAGTTCGTTCTTCGATAAACAGTAATGATCATCGAGAGGCTCTAGTGGGTCGTTACGTCGCCATTACGCGTCGGGACGTACTCTGCATGATTTTTGAATTTTTCTCTTATCGTCAAATCGGAGATAAAACGAAGAGGCTCTCGCCTCTCGATATCGAGCCATTACTCGCCATAACGTAAAATTGAAGAAAATGAGAAAAACGATTAAGCGAAGCTTTTAATTCGAATCGACCGTGACTGATTGTTCTGTTAACGAATTAACCCTTTAACCCGGTTCAGAAATTTAAATATCGGGGCCCTATTCGCGTTATTTAATTTAAAAAAAATCTAACTTTGTGTAGCTCTGGTGAAAATAATTTATATTCTTTTCAAATATTAATTTTAAAATTGTAAAAAAAATAGCGTCGTGGTAAAATTTTTATCCTATTTAATAAAAAGTTTACTTACGATCCGCAAACGAGGGGTTGAGGTGCTACGATTGTTCGAAAAAATTGAATATCCATCCTGTAATCGAGGCATTGGTGGCTAATGGGTCAAACGCGCGGTTAAACTCTACCTTCGAAAGACGGCTCGTCGAATATTTCGAACTCGATTGATAATCGATCCCGATTATAGGGTTAACTCGTACGGGGAGAAGGGGAAACGCCGAGAGTTAGAAAGGGAAAGAACCATCGATTACTTTCTTTTCGAAAACAGCTTAACCTTCTCACAATGCCCGTATAAAGGCAGACACGCAGCTTCGACCGATGGAATTTCAATCGCGAAAATTGAACCTTCGAGCTACTTTTTTCCCTCTCTTCCTCTTTCGCTTCGACCCCCGCCTCCTCCATGGAGTACTTCTCAACCCGTTTGTAAAAGAATTTCCTATTTAACGTCTCCACTTTGTTCGGGAGTTAGACGTTTTACTTATTTCGAGAGCGCTCGAACGAACGGCGATTCGCCGCCCATTCGATGTCGATCACGCTCCGCCGTTTCGTCGTTTCCTCGTCGTTCGTCATCGAAATACATTGTACGTTGAATCGCCCTCGTGAAAAAGCGATTTTCAGTAAAATTACCGCGTCGCTGTTAACTCGATTCGTGCGGTTTTTTACGACTCTTCGCACGCGGAGGAAGCCGTTCGTAACAATTCGATCAACACGTTCACGCCGGCGTGAACCACCGGCGGGTCACACTCGAACAGTCGGCCAGACGCCGAGTATCATCAAAAATGTAGTTCGTTTAGTAACTAGAAAGAATCGCCATATCGTTGATCGCATTAATTGGAAAAAAGGATCTATTTTATTTCATCAAACATAAGTTGTGAAACAAATATTTAGTGTTGAAAACGTAACGATTCGATATTATGAACTTAACATAACTGTTTACGTATTCGATGCAATTTTTTAAAGCATTTTAGACGGAGTGCTGGATTACAACACGCCGTTTCTTTTTTAGTTTTCTTCGCGTCGTATCGTCTACCCTTTTCTTTTACATAAACATTGGTAAGGTTCTTTACGTCTTTGGCTTGTTTGTCTTGCAGACATTTGTATAATGGAGAAAATGTGAATCCTTTTTTCACGGTATTTGCTTTCCAATTGCCATTTCTTCACTGTGCTAATTATCGATTAAAAGGTGATCGATAATTTATTCTTTAAATTCTAAGACATCAACACGTTATTACCCCTTGTCCGCGAGTTACGCGACTTGCAAAGTAAGCGCACGCACTTTGTTACCGAGCGAACGGTTGCGCGTAGAGCGTCCTAAACTTCAACAAGATGGTTAACAATTTAAACCACCTTTCGATCTTCGTACGCTCCTAGTTCGGACTTCGGGACGCTCTTAATTTCTTCTTGCAAGCTCGCCTAATTACGACGGTGCTCTAGGCGACTTTAAACGCGCCCTCGAAAATCTGACCTCGACCCCGAGCCCGAAAGACGTTTAAACAAAATGGAACTCCGCGAAGCTAGCCCTTTTTGCGGTGTGAATTTCTCCAAGGAAAAAAGCTCCGTTAAATATTTCCAAGTAGGTGCTCTCGCTCGTCTATCTTACTTACATCGCCAGATCGAATATTACTCCGAATCGAGTCATGGAAATACAGGCGGGAGATTGAAAAAGATTCGAGGGAGAACTGGCAGAACTATCCGTTCTGGCCGCGACGGCTGGGGTGGAAGAAGGGGCGAGTGGCTTGCCTACTTTATCGGAACGTATTTGTTTTTCGCAAACGCCGCACGAAAACAACCGAGTGGTAGGAGAAACGAGTGGATGCCGGACGAAAGGGCGCTCGGATCTGCGGAGCGAAGGGGGAACGAGGTGAAACGAAAACGACGACGACGACGACGACGACAACTTCTCCACGTAGGAGGAGGTAAGGAGGAAAAGCTGACAGTAGCGAGGAGAGGAGACCAAAAAGAAGAAGAAGAAGAAGAAGAAGCGCAATGAGACAAAAAGCCGCTCGACGTAGGACAGGCGCGAGATAAGTCAAAAAGTGAAGGAGTGGAAGGGTGAACCACCCGCGTAATAATGGCCGATTCTCGAGGGACGCCCTTCTAATAAGTTTAGAGTGCCGAAACGAGAGGATTCTAATATCGCTCGACGGAAATCGAAAGGAGGGAAAAAACGACGATGAAATAACGAGAAAATGATTCACCCTACGAGTCGGGTGAATCATCGGGTGCGCCGGAGTTTTAATTTATCTTAAAAAAAAAGAAAAAGAAGAATAAAAGGAAAAAAAAATTGAAGGAAGGAAACCAGGAATTTATCGAGAAGAAAATAGTTTTATCGTTTATGTATCTCGATGACGTCACGGTAGCGCGATTTTTCAAGTCGCTCCGCGAGAACCGAGACGCCCGGTGATTCTAATTTCCCGTGACGATTCGATGATCGTTCTACCATGGAAATCATTCGAGTCTAGCCTCGATCGATGATCGATGAACGAAATCGAAGGGCCGCGAACGCGTCTGTCTGTTCTTTTTCTTGTTTTTTTTTTGTTTTTTTTTTCTTCTTCTTTTCTTTTTTTTTATCGAGGGAAACGAAATTCGTGATTCTCGTTTACGACGAATTCGAGAAATCGCACGCTCTCGTGGGTGGACGTGCTCGCGGAACGCGGCATTGATCAACGCGCGATTATTTGCGCATCGAGACGCTTCGCGTTAAATCAGCGATTATACTCGAATTATGCGTGCCGTCGTTCACGTTCGATAATCGTTCTTCATCGGATTAGGCGACTATTATATCGATTATTGTTGTTATATCGAATATACGCGAAGCACCGTCGAAATTTTCGCGCGTTAAGCGCTCTCGATCGATCGTAATAACGCGCGTGAGAATAAAAATGACGGCCCCATATAGCGCCGTCGCGAGATTGGTAGGAAATATAAATAACTCCGTATGAAAATCGCGAAAGATAATAATAAATTGAGGCGTGACTCAACTTTCGGACATTCGCGGATAAATTTGTGTACGTGTACATACATTTCGATGGCTCGCTGCCATACGTGTTCGCCCGACGAGATTCCGAGGATGTTAAATCGGGTCTATTAATCATTATAAAAAAAAAGAAAATTAAATAAATCCCCCACCAAACGAACGAAACAAACGTAATGAACGTATCGATCGATTGCATAACCACATTTCTCGAACGAAAGCATTTAATAAAAAATCATACTTCGATCCTGTATACACCTAGGCAGTATTGACTTTCATCAACGTACGTAGATTGGCTGAGTTCCGCGATCAAACGGATTAGGCGTCGTTACGATGGAAATACATTTTTCAGTTCTTTATTCGTTCACGTGGAATCATTATCAATAAATTTCTTAGAAAATTCGAAAGCAACGTCTTTTTCAAACGTTCACGCTTGGATTAATGGTGCAAATGATAATAATATAATAATAATAATAATAATAATAATATATTAGGTTGTCCAGAAAGTTAAAGAAAAAAAATTAATTATATTATATATATAATTATATATACATAATAAAATATAATATAAATAACAAAATAATAAATAAAATTTTAAAAAAACGAAAATCGGCACGAACTTTCCGGACAACCCAATATATATTATATATAATATTATATAATATAATAATATTAATAATTATTGATAATAATAAATTATTATTATTGGTATGATTGTTATAATTATTATTGTCGTATAAAATGGATAAAAAAAGTAACAGAAACGAGCACCATTGTTTCGTATCATTCTCCTAAAGCTGGGAAATCGTTCCTTTTACCTTAGGAGCGTCATTCGCTCGATGGAAAGAGTGAGAAAGAAAGAAAAAAAGAGAGACGATACGTACACGCGTCATTGCTTTCCATAAGCGGTTTTCAATCAAATCAAGGAAATAAAGCGTACAAACCGGTCGCGACCTTCGCTCTTTCCCCCTCATACAAAAGTACGACTCCGCGTGTAAATACGAGAAACAATTTCCCACCTCGTGGTCGTAGGTACACACAACGCCACCGAAGATATTTAAACTCGATGCAGAAGTAGTAAGCGGTCTCTCGCTTCTTCGAGGCATTCGAATGACGCTCGCGTGTGGTGAGCCATGCGTGAATATGCTGGCATCGTTCAAGATTCTTCGCGGAGGAAGAAGAAAGGTCTACACGCCGGCAGTGATTGTCAAACTTCCGCGTGATTATGCGCAAAAGTAAATCTTCTTAGTTGCGCTTTATCCCATTTTTCTCTTGTTGATAACGACAACAATTCGATAGGCTGCTAATAGGTGTTTTTAATTATTGCAGATTAATTAATGATTTAAATACTGGTTTAATTCGAAACAACAAATTCGAGAAGATCGACAGAATTGAGAACTCTCGTCATTCATCGTTCTCTTAGTTATACGAAAATAAATACGAAAATAAATACGAAAATAAATACATACGAATAACCGAGACGAAATCATAAAGATCATGGGATAATTTAAGAGGATTAATCGAGCCTAATTATAATTTAAAATAAATGTTAATTCGTATTAAAAGAAAAAGCTGAATAAAACGACGGAAAAATAATTAAATAACAAATATTACCATAATTAATAAACGCAATGATACATTTTATCATAAATTATATAATAATATTTATGCGAGTATATTATGTGCGGTATATATGATAATATTTTATCATATATTATAGAATAAATTCGCGAGACCGTCTTACTGTAAAAACGTGCAGGAAAATTGAGAGAGGCGAGTTTTCGAAAAAAAATTTAACGCCATTCGACAGAAGCAGGGACTCGCCAGCTGTTCGACGCAAGCGAAAAATTCTATAGGTGCGCGACGAGCCGTCCGTGCGATATTTCAACTTTTATCTGGAAGTAGCATCGAGGAGCACTGCGTGCAACGAGCGATTACGGGAGAATCGCTCGATATCGATCTTATCGTCCGGTTGTAAACCTTTCGCGTCGATTCGGTCCAGATCTCATTCACGGAATCGTCGTCCCTTTTCCAGGAGCATTTCGATATTTCCCGACAAGAGGTGCTCCATGTAAGTCAGGAGGCGCATCAACAAGCACTCGCGCGTTATAACAGTGACACGCGCAAATTTATCATTTGTTTCGTATTTTTGTATACGCACGACGAGAAACAAAAGTTTCGATAGAAATACAAAATCGCCCGGTGATGCGAGTTGGCCAGGCCTGCTTCAGGCTACCCTCTTTTTCCTTCGCGGTCCACTTCTAAGTTTCTTATCTCTATATTTCGAGTTACAAGAAAAGAACGAATCCCCAAATTTGTCTTTCCTTTTCGTCCTGGGATCGACACTTTTCCAAAGAGCATTTCGTGCGGCTACGTTGAGAAAAACAAGAGCGCGCGGAGTCGCGCGGTGACGAATTGACACTAAACGTACCAAAGCGAGGTCGAATGAACCTTTTCAATATTGACTTTAATCGTTTATATTGCTTATAAAAATGGAAAAATGTATTTGACTATTTTATTAGTATACGTCGTACGTTATTTCCTCCGATAAATTAACAATTTTTGTTCTAAAAATCAATAGCTTTTTCGTAAGAGATTACTCGATCACTTTCAATATAATTACGTACAGGAAAATGCCGGTACACGTTTAGTGTTAACGCAGAGGCGGGGCGCGACGCACGAGACGCCTCGGCGATGTGAACGATCTCGAACGTTCAACGAGATAAATTTCATCGCGATAGCGTTTATAAATAATTCTGGGGGTATTCCGAGCTCTAGGAGGCGGCTCTGCTTTATCGGCCGCGGCTCCATCGTTCGCGCGATTCTTTCAACAGGGTTAACGATTTTTCGACGTCGATCTTGCAATTAGCCAATGACGAAATAATCGACGGAGGAACGCTCTTCTTTCGAGCGTCTCAAGGATAAACATGGCGATTGGTTTGCGTTGTTACGCGCGTTCGAAGCAACGGAATAACGGAGAGTCTTATTCATATTGCGTTCAAGGTCACGTGTTAAGTCAACCCGTCGTTAGTTTTACGTGCGCGTAAACGTGTATGCGCTAACGTACGTATGTACGCACGCACGCATATAGCCACGCATGAAATTCGCATTGCTCTTGGACCTATAGTTACGGCCGATCTGACGGTCTGTTGGCATCTACCGCGCGAACGATGCGAACGATACGAACGCGATTAGAGAAAAATAATCCGGAGACGAAGGACCGTCGAAAAGACGACGAAGAGTCTCCCCTACGTCGCGAAGGTCTTTGCTTTTCCATTTTTATGTTTGGACTCGATATAGAAATTATTTTTATTTCCGAACACCGGTGACAAGAATGTATTCGTGATTATTCGTCGAAGTGTACGAGTGTGGGCGTAATTTATGTATTTATAAAATTCGTTTCTATGAAAATGTCGAAGGAAATTCGATTTTTCATCGGAGTACGCTCTAAGGTATCGGAACGAAGAATATCATTCGTGTCGAGCGACGAGCCGTAGCGCTTTAGCTTTTTTTAGACGACGGTCGGTACCATGAATGGATTAAAATACTGGTAAGACGTAACCAATTATATTTCGTGAGTTAATTTTTTATCACTCTAACCCATTATCCGTCAATGTCCCATTTTTTGACACATTTTCAAAGTTCCAATTCAAAGTTGGTTAGTGCGAATTTCATTGTACAGTTAATTTAATTTTTTTTTTGTATTTTTTAATCGCGACGAGTAACGAGTTAATTTACGTACATACGTGAGCGCAAACTTTACTCGCGTCGAACTTAAAAAATTCGATTTTTCCACGGAGCACGCACTTAAGTTCTTGACAAGGCACGATCGAGGTCGACGACGATCGGTGTCGTGCGTGGATTAAAATACTGGCAAGACGTAACCAATTATGTTTCGTGAGTTAATTTTTTATCACTCTAACCCATTATCCGCCAATGTCCCATTTTTTGACACATTTTCAAATTTCAAATTCAAAGTTGGTTAGTGCGAATTTCATTGTACAGTTAATTTAATTTTTTTCTTTGTATTTTTTAATGGCGGCGGATAATGAGTTAATTTACGTACGTGAGCGCAAGCTTTATTCGCGTCGAATTTGAAAAATTCGATTTTTTCACGGAGCACGCACTTAAGTTCTTGACAAGGCACGATCGAGGTCGACGACGATCGGTGTCGTACGTGGATTAAAATACTGGCAAGACGTAACCAATTATGTTTCGTGAATTAACGAGTACGACGTGCTTCCACGTCGCACGCTGTTTGCCGTTCTCCGTCCTTCTCTCTCCTTTCCGTCGACCTCTTCTCGCTACTCTACTTTTCTCTCTGTCTGTCTCTTTCTCTCTCGGTCCGCGGAGCACCGTCAATCGAATTCCTGCGTGAAAGCGAAAGAGTTAACGAGGAAAGGCAGCTAACCGAGACGCGGTCCATTGTTCCATCGATAAATGCACGAAACGACGATTGAGTTTTGCGATAATTTAAATAGATTTATTTTACAGCGATTGTAAGTGAAACTTCCGACGAAAATTGTAAGCGATACGAAAGGAAAAATTTCCACGGTAACGAACGAACTTCGTTCTTCTCGCTCGTAACTTCATCCCTTTTTTCCCTTCTCTTTTTTTAATCGTCCGAGGAAGCCGCTAATGAATAAAGTTAGAGTTATTTTGATAAATAAATAGTACACGATTAAATAAACGAGAGCACGAAGAAGGAGTCGCAATCAAAAACATTTTAAACCGCTCCATTCAATAAAAACTGCGATATTCAAACGGGATTTAATTTAACCGAGTGAATTTGGAGAAAAAGGGAGACACGACAAATTCCGGCGTTACGAGTGACGTAAATTCAATCACGCGCAAATTCGAATGCAAATTCGCAAGTACATATTTCATAAAATGTAGTACGCGTTCGACGTAGAACAGAGGGATAATATTTGACACTCGAGCGCAATTGCGATCAACGAAGAGCGCGGCGATAAAATTTAAACGCAATTATTCGCGTTGGAACGATAACCGCGCGACTATCGATCACGATCGAGAGCTTCTTCTCCGAATGTCCGGTGAAAAAATTAATTCAGATCAATTTTAATCCCCGTATAGAAGAGTTCGGACAGTAGAAGTCACGAGAAAGAGACGGAGAGATAGGGAAGAAACGCCGCTTTTATTCGGTCGGATATCGGTGCGCTTCTTAACGGTAGCCTGCGGCTACTTTGGGGGGACGACGAAGTGTATACACCAACAAACAGCGCTACTTTTCTCGTGTCTTCGTTTCGCTTTTCCGCTTCGTCGTAAAACCGACCGCGACGGAAAATCTCGAAGGGATGCGAACCGCGCGATAACGTCGATAATGCCTATAATGGGAGCAAACGAACGAGGTGGTAGCGATGGAAAATGTTTCTTCTCTCGTCAAAACCATCTACGGGCTACGATGTATCAATCTGTCCTCGAGCAATATTAATACGCTCGACGCGATAAAGGAAAATCTCCTCGCGATCGACGACGACGTAAAATTCTATCTCGACGGTCGATGCGCCTGAAAATTTAACGTCGATTCCTTCCGTCCTTTCTCCGACACATCGATCCCGTTCTTCGAAAGATCATTTATTTAATTTAATAAGTAATATATATATAAATTATTATTTATTATATATAATAATTATTACATTTTTATTATATATAATTTTTATTTTTATTTTTAATATATTTTATAATAATTTTATTATACATAAATTAATAATTTAAAAGGTCGCGCTTATTTGGCAAAAAAAGCAGCGACGCGTTCGTAGATTTACGCGTTTTGTTAGACCGGTTGATACTCGTGTATTTTTGCGAGGACGCTCTATCATCGAGGCTACCAAAGTACACAAACTTCGAAACGAGCCACCACCTAAAATCACACGTCGTCGAACTTCGACGCGCTCGAAGTCAGTGACTCGTTAAAGTATCAGTTTGTCCACTTTTCTTTTTAAGATCGTTGTGCGCTCTAAAGCGGATTTTTTCTATTCATTAAAAATCATGGATCGCACGGAAATTCACCTCGATCTCGTTTACCTTCTAATAAATACCTTCTAAAAAATAAACTTCTAAGTACCTTCCCAGATCGTTCAGAGTGCGCTTATGTTAATGGAGTTTGCAGTGAGAGTTCAAAATAACTATCGTGTTCATTTACGTTTCAGAAAATTAATGATGAATTTTTAATATTTTTTCTTTAATAATTTTTTTAATAGACTTTTCAGATTTAAAGTGTGTCCTATTGCTCCTTGTATTCTATAAAAGAAAAATCATCGATATAACGTGTTCGTCTGAGAGACGAATGTTCGTGCAACCAGAGTTAATATCGTTCTTTCGTATAAGAAGAACATCATTGTTTACGCGCGTATGGACTAACAACGCGATATAAAATAATACGCAATTATTTAGTCGAAGTTTGGCAAAGAACAGAATCGATCGATACCCAGGAAAATCCGAAGAAGACGCGATTTAATTTCGGCACCGAGTGAACGTAATTATTCCGCGTGTAAAACAGCGTGGATTGAAAAAAAAACGCCATCTTGATCGAAAAATCGAAAGCATCGATCGCTTGTATTTCGATACAAGATTTTCGCTTGTAAAACGAATACGATCGAGAAAAGTCTTGTACGATCGTGAATATGCGAAATCTGAAATTTACATAAGAAACGAGAGTGGAACGAGAGCCGATCGAAATGAATTTACGGCGTGTAGCGAAGCGATGCGGGTTCGAGCGAAAACGGATCGAAGTTTTAGAAACGTTTATAAAATTGTAGGTAGAATCGCGACCGAAACAAGATTCGTCCGTTGAAAGGCAAGTTGTAGAACAAAGCGACATTAAAATACGCTCTGACGTTCGTCTCTGTCTCCTCTCTTTTACTCGTCTCTTTTTGCAGGAGGTCGCCATAATAATAGAATGCATTTTCCATTTGTCCAATTCCCAACAGTAATTACATCGGATCTCTCTCTATCGAGTTTGTCTCTTCCCCTGCTCGTTCCTCTGTATACCGCGTCTCCCTTCCCTCGATCTCCATCGAGAATCGCCCTTGCTCGCCTCTCATGACCCAATCTCTCTCTCTCTCTCTCTCTCTCTCTCTCTCTCTCTCTC
>JAITYT010000383.1:593265-606551 GCA_025433975.1 Liostenogaster flavolineata
GTAAAAAAAGATCGTAACCCTTAGGGGAATACAATAATACAATAAAATTATCTATCTACCTATCTAGTAGCAAACGATCAATTTTTCGTACAATTAAAAATATTCGCGACAGAAATATTTTAAAACTCCGCCAAATACCGTAAATTCAATGTTAACGCAGAAATAAACGAATGAATCTTACGTTATATATTCCACATCCTTTCTCATAAACAAAATAACTTATATCGAGTTAAAGTGAAAGAAATTTGCTACGGGAGTTAATCTACAAATTGGCAAGTTTGTTCAAAGGCACCGAGGCGAATTAACGCAAAATAATCGTTCCCAATTATACTTCCCGAACATGAACGATGAATCTTCAAGTGCATTACCGATGATCGGGTCACGCGTATTCATAATGTAACGCATACTCGATGGAAGTTGCCGGGGAGGAAAATCGCGATAGGAAAACTCGCGCTTACCATTGAACTGTGCGAGCGACGAGCACCGAAAGTTCACGTGTACAAGACAGTCGATCACTTCGCACCTATCGGAAGACGAAGTCAACAGAAACTCATCGTTCTTAACTAGTTCGAAAAGCAGACTAAACCCGAGCAAGAGAGACCACGACGATACATTGGCGTAGCGCGAACGCCACGCCGTAGAATCGCGCGATTCCCCCGTGGCGAGATACTTGGTTACTCCGTTAGGGACACGTAGTTACTACCGCCACGAGGAAAGCAACGCACTACTGCTAACTGCTTTTGGAAGACTGCCTTTACCTACGTGCACGATGAACTAGATAGGCAGCTAGATGGCCAGAGATAATAGAACAGATGGATAGATATATACGTGGAAAAGAAAAGAATAACACGATAATGTGAAGAGCAACGGCAAGAGTAGCAGTAGTAGCAGTAGCACGAAGGATCGGAGGCGTGCGATACCCTTCGATCTTCTCTCCCTTCCCTACCGTCCTACCTTGCCACCGGTGTCACACGCCACTCCTCCTCCTCCTCCTTCTCCTTCTCGTCCTCCACCATCACCACCACCACGACCACCTCATCCTCCAACTCCGCCTTCTCGCCTCGTCAACAAATTTTCAATAGGATTTCCTACGACTTTCCTCCTGTTCAGGAGGAAAGCGCCACGCATTTACGTGTTATCGATTTACCTGAACGAACGGGGGACGGTCTGTAAGGTGCCGCTAAAACCGGATTAATCGTCTCGAAACTGATTGCCGGCGATGCTAACGATCTAGGTAGGTTAACGCTTAAAGAAGAAGAAGAAGACGATGACGACGACTCGGATGACGACTCGGATGACGTTCTCTGGCCGGTTGGTTGTTCTTCGATCGACGATCGATTCACGAAGAACTTAAGAAACGATCTTTAGCAGTAGCAGCAGCAGCAGCAAACACCACCACCACCACCACCACGTCGCTCCCGATTGCAGTTTGACACCGTCGAGTGCGAGACTGCTGAGATCGCGGGCTGTCGTCAAGGGGTAGTTTCGACGAAGGCACCCGCCCTCGTTGCCCCTTGAGCCCACACTGCCGCCCCTGGGCCACCGCCATCCTCCGTGCACCGAGAGCAGTCGAGGCGTCGGGGCGCAGGCGTCCGACTGTCGCAGTAACGTCGTCGCCGATCGCGACACCCCGCTGCAACGTTTCCTACTCGAACGATCCCAAAAAGCACCGATCGCATCCCTTGCCTCGTGGAACGCTTCGCCTTACCGGATCGAGCGACCAATCCTCCAACTTACGCTGATCCGCTCGCCAACTTCTATGCCATACGTAACGCCTTTTCTTCCTTTTTTTCTTCATCTTATCCTTAGGCGTCTTTTTCTTCCTCTGCGATGCGGTATGGTCCATGAATCCGGCGATTCGTCGTCGTCATCGTCGTCGTTGCGGCTAAATATCGACGCGAATACTCGTCAGTCGTGCCGACCTGAGAAAAAAATTATCTCTTTCGATGAATCGACGAAACGAGGTCGTCTTAGCGCAAGTACGACCATTCGTCGGACTTTCTTTTAAGAGGAAGAGATTTTGTGCGTGCGTGTGCGTGCGTGCGTGCGCGTGTATCCGGAATATATTCGTAACGAAGGATTTGAATGCAAGGGCCATTTTTAACGCGACTTGCAAATCGGAGATACGCATGATCGCTCCTTCGCCCACGTATAACACGCCATCGCGTATAGTTTGGCTAATTTAACCCTTTGATCGCGTACCACTTTGAAGTAAAGCACACGCGACGTACGGTATGTATACGAATCGTTCGTGCTCGTTATATAATAAGAGATATCGTTTCGTATACGTGACGTGACGTGCGCAGAGTCATTTTCAAATGGCGATTAGAAAAAGATAATTGACGTCTAAAGGTACCGATAAATCTCCTTTTCCTTTATAATAAACGTTGAACATCCTTGAAGTTTTTCCTTTCTTAATTTTTTACTCGCATGTTTAATATTACGCGCTATCGCGAACGTACGTGCTAATTTCTGTTATAAACTTGCAATATTTCGAACGATCGGTGCGAGAATCGTGTAACTGAACATTTCGTTAACGCGTTTATCACTTTACCGCGCATTACCAACAACGAAAATTTCTATTCGTACTCGGCGAATTATTAACGATCCATGAGTTAAATTATCATTCTCATCCGCAAGATCACGGCTATATGTATTTATTTATGGCATGAGCGAAGATTAGAAAACTTGTTCTCGTTCTTGTGCGAACAAGTACCGCGGACTGCATATCGAGAAGGTCAAGCAAAATACGTTCGAAAGCGAGCGCGTTAATGACCTGCCTGCGACAGACGCTAATCAAGCTAATCGTATCGTTTGATATCGTATAAAAGCACGTACGTACGAAAGAAAGGAAAAATTTGTCTTGGTCAAACATACGACAAAGAAGTTCGATTTACTTACCGAATCGAGAACGTATCTTCTCGTTATAGTACACGATTGATTACAATTGGAGATTGTAACGCAGTAGCGCGTACTCATTAAGCGCAGGAAAGCCAGAAATCGGCAACGAGCCTACCGATCCCTGCCGTGTTTACCGACTCGTCGATAATCGTAACCGATATTTAAGTTAACCTCCTGGATCCGTCTTCCGGGCTCGAAATTCCTATGTCGTACAATATCGATAAATAATACATACCGATGACGAATACAAGAGTACGGATAAAACATAAGCAAAACGTAGAAAGCGATATTCGCTTCTCACTTATCGATGTTAAACTGCAATATTTTGAAGTGCAGCATAAAATTTGCATACCTTCAGCGTTCGTTGCATCTGTGTTAACATTTCTTATTTTCCTCGATGTATATGTAAAACTTCTGTCACGTCGTTCGTTCATATCCTTTGAATTTTCCAATCTGCAACTTCTGCAACAATCGCACAGCTTCTTCGTAAAAAAAAACATGGCTGCTTTCCCGCGTAATCGCACTCGCGCACGCGCGCTACTTCCCAATATTTACGCATACACGACTATCTATCGGAGCAATCGAATTCTAGAGATATGCGAATATAAAAGATTCAAATTAACATTTCTTTTTATAAGAAATGAATGCGTCACCCTGAAATAACACTGAAAGGTAATTGAATTCATTAAAAACGAGATTTTCGGCAGAACTATCGATCGAACTAATCGACGCCATGATTAAAGTCAATCGAATCGCGTTACCGTTAACCGTTCGATCGAACGTGCGATCTTAAAGTAGATGAATGAATACAATAGCCGGTACCATGCACACAACATTTTGTCTCTTTTGAAAACTTACAGCTAGAATACGGCTTACGCACGCTTTTATCGCCGCTACTGCATTTCTTGTCTCATTTCTCCCGATTTTGCAAACTATTTCACACGGTTAAGCCTGGTTGGTAGCTGCGTCTTCCAGCGTTTTCTTCACGACTCCCTGAATTACCGACGTGGAACTACGAACTCGCCGAGAGAGTGAGATAACTCTTGCTATTCGTACTACTCTCGATGAAGAAAAATCATTGCACGCAAAAAATTCGAAAGCGACTGGACCAAATTTCGGCGTCTCCCATCCAAAATGCGCCCAAATCTAAGCGAACAAAACGTAAGGCGAAAGAAACGTCGAAAATTTCAAGATGCGCGAACCTACCGACAAATCGACTCGGTCCATCAACGATTCTCGAATCGATCGAATTTACACGTTAGGATTAAAGTCGGATCTTTAGCTTAAAGCCAGATCGAAGGAAGATAAGGCCGATCCACTAAGGCGAATACTTTTACAATTTTGAAATAAAGATATCGATCGGCCGGTTTGAAAAGACGCAAAACCAGATTCCATCGGGTATAAAGACGCGAACATCCTTGGTGGTGCGTCGACGCGTCATCGATCTCCCTCGCCACCTTCCAATCTCGTCGAGTTTCTAGTCGTTGCGTCGTAGTAGTCGTCGTCTCTTCGAAATGCAATCTCTAATCGATCGGTCCACGTCGAAGAAGCAGAAAACGAGAAGCATCGTAAGAACATCTTGCAGTCTCCTTTCTCCGATCTCGTATTTGTCGCGATACCGATCGCGCCCGGGCAAAGTGCAACGATTGAATCCACGTGCCAGTGCGCCCCAACTGCGGAAAGCAAGTTCGACTCCGAAGGCTCTCGAATTGCTTCGTTAAAATTCGATCTCGTGTCTCGTCCTAACCTCGAGACGAATCTCGAGACATCGAGTCGAACGCTAGTTCGCCTGCGCGTCTCCTCGAACGTAGGATCCTCTCCCTCTCCACTACCTCCTCCTACGTCACCACATCGCAAGTCCCTTCGACTCGCGATCACTAACAAAGACCATTGATTTTCTCTCGTTACGCCTATCCGCTTCTATATAACGTGGATTTCGTGCGTCGTCGTTAAATCGCGTCGCGCTTCCAACGAACCGCGTTGCAAATTTGTGATTCGAGGACGAAGACGAGCGCTTTCAGCTACCTTTGTTGCGAATGACGTGCGATGGAAGGTGACACGATGCAACGCGCCAGGAAAGATCTTCGGGAGTAACCGCGACACGGGCACCACGATTCCGTGCAACATCGGCATCGAGGATCGAAAGTGATCCCAGAAAACGGCAGTTTAAGAACAGAGATATTATCTACGTAAAAAGTTCCCTGGTGTATCCGGGATAATTTGATATGTGGAGAAGCTGGCTCGGCGCAGGTACGACTTTCGCTAGTGGTTGCAAACGACGACGTCTCTACGGTCGATAAACACTGTGATAACGATTTTCGTCCTTCGAATTTCGTACGTTTTAGGATCTAATAGATGACGCGAACTTGGAAATGCCCTCGAATCATTTGATTTCTTCCGAGGAGTAGTTCGAAGCGCCTAGAGGCTGTTAAGATCTTCTTCCCGCTCGTTTGCGTGGTTGTGGGATAACGCGAACGCGGCACCACTGGACGAGTCTGACAATTTCGCCATCTGTGCGCGATCTCTCGTAACTCCTGCACCTTTCTTGCTCTTTACCCGCGTCAATCGCCAGGCCAAAATTGGGTCGGTGTCGGAACGACGTTTTCGATCGTTTATCGACGCGATAAAGTAAGATCGATCGATGGAAGAAACCTGTGCTTATCGCAGAGATCGATCGATGTTCCAATTTTTAGCACTGGAAGCGGCTGATCTCGCTTTGACGTCCCTTTAAATTTGAATGATATTATTGCAAGCACGAGGTCATTATGCTATTATTTTATAATGTAATCACGCGTGTGATGCGGTACTCCGTCTTGACGTAGTTTTTGTCGTTCGATCGGACGCATTATTTGCGCGGGAAGAAAATCAAGATATTGAACGGAGACTCGTAGGTAAATATTTGCTCGCTTAAGATTCGGCAAAGATAACGGCTGATACGGTACGATTGCGTAATTGATAATTTTCTTTCTAATTCGTTAGTGAAGTGTACGTAGAGGATGCTCAAACGACGAGCGTTTCGCATTGTCGCGTAAACGCGAAGCGAAAAATATCTCTGACGTGTTCGCTTTATTTAACGAATCGTTATTTCTTTTAATGCTACTGTTAAAGTGTCGTTGTTTCGAGAAGCGAACGTAGTAACAAATAATCGTAAATCTGTCGATAAAATTGTAGAAGAATAGAAGTGACATTGATTCTTGTTAATAATGCACCTTGGGGGTAAATAATGGATGACGTTTACCTACGTTATGTATATATAACTTCTTGTAGATAAGTTATGTGCACTGTCGTTCTAGATTATTACATACATAAAGTGAGTATGTCTCGGAGAAAAATTGGAAGTGACAGACAATTTGACAACGTGGATTACACACAACTCACCGAAACCGACAATGGTTTCATAGATTCACAAGTGAGTAAAATTTTATCCAAAATACTTCATCGTAATGTATCATTAATGTTATTCTATATATCTATTTTGATAATCAACGATATTTTCTGGTCGCCGATTCACTTTTCTATTCGCATGACATTCCTTTCTTTCGAATTACAGTTTGTAACTCCTCCTGTAAAAATACCATGGAAAGCTATCACGCTGGCTGCGCTGCTTTTCGTCGGAGGAACCGTTATGCTTATAATGGGCAGTTTGATCGTGAGCGGGCACATCGATACTAAAGTAAAAAAATTTTATTTTATTCCTTGACATACTAATAATATTGTATGGTTATGTGCTGTAAAAACGACGTTCGCTTTTAATTTACTTCCTAATTTGGTAACGGCCTTATCCGTTCGTTGATAACCGAATTACTTTCTTTCATTCACAGTATTCCGATCGGATGTGGCCTGTAATTATCCTGGGCGCTTTAATGTTTATACCAGGTGCCTATCATATGAGAGTCGCCATTCTAGCTTATCAAAAAGTTCCTGGTTATTCTTTTGACGATATACCTGAATTTGATTAGACCGTATCGTGTATATTCCTTATGTATATATTGATTGTCATAAACATATTCTTCTAGGTAATTGTATAATTTTTGACATGTACAATTATTATTATAATAATTTAATAATACTATGCTGTATTATTGTTATTGCACGTTTATATCGTTACTCTGAAACTTCTAAAATAATCTAAGTTTGATAAAACTAATCGTATATCGTGTTGTTTCAAATGTTATCAAACAACATTTTGATATTCTTAAATCAATAAAAGAGAACGTTAATGACTTTAACACGGCATATTATTTGATCGTTGTAAAGAAATTTACCTTATGAATATAAATTTCTATTTTTTCTTCTTGTATGTAAGAAAGAAGGGAGAAGGAAAAAAGTGAGACTTCATTATATCGTACTACAAAAATATTGATAATAATATAAATGTATCGTTAATTTATAAAAAGATATAAGAAATATCGTTAAAATTCAATGCTAACAAGACATTTTTTCTAAATAACAAATTTTTAAAAAATGTATATCAAAGTAATTCAATGGAAAAATCATTCGACAAGATAAAAAATAATTATGAAGAAATTTTAATTTTTCCTGTTCTTGAAATAACAAATCATGTGTCTAAAACTAAAGCAATAGTTTAACGATGATGATTATATATTTACTAAATTTTATAATGTATTTTTAAGTAAAAGATAATTCTTGTACTTTGTGATTTTAATATTCTAGGCTGTGATTCTTTAGTCAATCTTACAGAGATAGCTGAAACCGTTTTAGTAATATTCTGATTACCAAAATGTTTTACATCTGTCAATTTTTTCCTTGCATGTCGGCTAATTATTTTATTACTGTAAAATTATATTACTTATTTCAAAGATAATGTATATAGAAAAATGTTCTGTCTAACATTTGTTTTAAATCTTTACAAAAATTCGAAAAATACAAAATATATTTCTGCCCTTGTCAAATCTGGATTTATTTTTACATGTATAATAGAAAAAAATTAAATTTAAAAAATAGTTACATGCATATACCAATACAAATTCATAGTAAACAAAATGCAATAATATATCGAAAATAAATAAAATCATTATTGTCTATAACATTTAGTTAAGACCAATAAATACATCAAAACTAAATATCAAAATGTTTAGAAACGTGAAAAAAAACCCATGTTCTCTAGATATAAGTGATGGAGTGGACTCGTAACTTACAAAGTTGTACTTTTTAATTAAAAGAAAATAGCCTATATTTGTTTGAAAGTAAGTGATAAAATTTAGCCAAACAATTTAACTAAAGCAATTACGTATTGCTTTAAAGAAGCAAAGTACACTTATATCATTTTGTTCTATTTTATTTATATATTATTACATTTTAATGCAAAATCGTTGCCATATAAATTTATTTTTAACAGGTTTAGAAATTATAATTAAGGAAGACTATACTTACGAAGATTCATAAATATTTAAATACAATACATAACAGAACATATTTTAAATTTTCTATACTGAAATCTTATATAATTGAAATTAAAATTAACTTAACAATTGTCAATTAATTTTATTTAATAAGTTTAATATTTTCTCACGACCGATAATAAAAGTATATCTATTCTGAATATGTTTTCATATTTATTGTCTTCTTATGGATACATGTGTGTTAGAAAACGTTTATTACTTATAGCTTTACATTTCATTAAATTAGTTAAATGATATTTAGAATGTTTTATTTCCGCAAAAAGTATCTCGTAACAAGTACGTCTAAAGAGTGACTCACCTCTGTCATTTCTTGTATATTTCTCTAATATACTTATAACATAATTGTAATCTTCGTGCCTTAATCCTTCCTTGAGATTATACTTGTCTACATTAAATTTCCAAAACCTGTCATGATATTGAGAGCATGGGTCTGGTATATCGTCTAAAAAAATTATAATGTAGCTACAAAATTTGAAAAATAATGTATCTAATCATAAGTGAAATAGTCTATTGTTTAACTCACCAATATTAGGTGGTAAAAACAACTTTTCTTTTGCAGATTCAATACTGTGCATGTTACGTTTTGTAAGTTGTTCTCTTTTATTCATTTCATAAAGATCATTCTCATTTATGAATCCCTTTAACATTTTTGGTAATGTCACTTCTACGTTTGAATTTTCTACCGAACTAGGCGATGCAATATTATATTTTATTGGTTGGAATTTTTCAACATTTTGTTTCGATGTAGACAATATATTATTTTGGTTTTGTTGATTTACGTGCTTGCATAAGTTCTTAAAAGATAATACTAAATTTTGATCTAGCGTGTATATTTCTTCAGGAGATAATTTGCTCATCAAGTTTGTATAAACCTCGTATAAATATTTTTTATTATTTATACAGTCTGCTAATATGTTTTCAATAACATTTTTTCGCAAATTGGTATACACGAGTAGATCATTTAAAACATTCCAATATTCTCCAGGCGGAATTTTTCCTTCAATTGATTGTAAAATATATAACGATGTAACAGTATCACTTATGTCAAGAATACTCATCAAAAGATTTATTGCATGCTTTAATTCGATTCCTTTATCCAATAACTCAGCAATAGTACCATATACAATTTGTGCATCTACAAGCTGAGCTCTATATAATCTTTTATATATTTCTATAATATTTATTACACTCATATTTTTTAATAATGAAAGGTACAAAGTTGTTGAAAAAAAATTAAATTTCAATGAGCATATTTCATCTATTATAGTCAGAATTTTGAATATATTTGTACAACAAATGTAATTAATCAATTTTTGAACCTTTAACAAAATATTATATAGTAAATGATATCATCTTGTACAAATCACAGATTTATAAAATTCAAAGATACATAAGCATTGATAGAAAATGTATACGCACTTTATGATCAAACTTGCAGTGTTTTACGTTACAAATACCTATTCTGAGACTATTATTACAATATCCTTTAAAGAATGGTCGATTTTGCATTCTCTTTTGTTTTGATTTCTTTCTCTTCGTATTTTTTTTTGCATCTATTGATTTGTTTATATAATTTAATGTCTTATTTGACTTATAATTTTGTTTATTATTTGTTTTCACGCTATCATTCGAAACATAAGTTGTATTTGCTTCTATTTTGTTTTCATGAGAAGTATTGCTTCTAATAACAGAATCAATTTCTTCATTAAATTTATGTTCAGACTGCTTCATATTTAAAACATTGCTAAACGTAGTGAAAGAAGCTGAAGAGCATTTACTTTTCGATTCCTCTTCATATATTGAAGTAACCTCTTCATGGCTACAACTAAAGGTAACATTACACATGATAATTTAAATAAGTAATCTATGCTACGATTCAAAATCTAGATTTATCTACAATATTTATTTTCTTAATTAATTGTATATGTAATATATCTTTTCTACACCTATTAAAACACAATTGTATTGATAGATGTGTCTACATTACATTATAATGTATACGTATTAATAAGGTAAAAAAATAAACGAACTTACAAATTTGAGGTAAATGATTCAGCATAAAGAGAAATACCATCATCACTAGTGTCATTTGAACAGAATTCATTACGGTTTTTCATGTAGAAATCTCCTTGCGTATCACTTTTTACCGTGTCATTTTTAATTATTGTTTTATTATCAGTGTTATTTTTATAGTCATTTTGAACCAAATGAAGTTTCTCTTGTGCATGGTTTTGTCCAGTGATGACTTTTACCTTAAATTGTCCTAAGGTTTCTTTATTATTGTTTAGCTTCATCATTAACATATCATTGGAAGATTTTTCTCCAGACATAGATTTATTTTCAATTTTATGACTGGTTCTAATATTATTCGATTCGCCTGAACTTTTCAATTTATGCTGATCAGCCGTTTTAGATTTTATAACGGCAGAATCGGTTGATACATTACTACATGTAATTTTCCTACGCTCATAGTTTCTGTCCAATTTAATTCTTTTGCTTGTTGTATTACTTAAATGTGTATCGTCCACTGATTTCCGCTTGCTCAAAGAAGCTAATTGATTATCTTCAAAATTTACCATCTCATTTGTCAATTTATGTGTATTAATAACATTGAATTTTTTGTCTTTAACATCATTTAACGATTCCTTATCTTGTATCGTATTATGTTCCATCGTACTATAATATTTCTCATTCTTATTTAATGTACATATATTGTTCCCTTTTTCTATATTCATCATGGAACAACCAATATTTTCATTATTATCAGTAAAAATATCATAAAATCGATTGAACAGATTTGTTTTGTAGATGTCAGGTTGTAATTCAAATGTTAACGTACGAAAATCTAAAATAATTGGATTATGTATTTCGTTAGTCGATACATTAAGCTTCGATGCATCATTTTCAATTTCCAAAACATTTATATTACCAAATATTTTATAATTTAAAACATATTTTGTATTTAACACAGTATGGCTTCTATTAGATTTCATAGATTTTTCAAGATTACCTCCTTTGTTGACAAATATTTCCATAGATTGTTGTTCAGAAATAAAGATAGTTCGCGCATTCTTATCATTTGTCTTTTGGCAATTTGATAACATTTCGTTACCGTTATTTTCACTACTGTTTATAGTAACATTAGTATTGTTTCCCAAACTTAAAATTTGTCTGGACTCATCTATTAAAATACTGTCTTGAATTATCTTTGGTAATTTACATCCTACGTTAAACTCATTTGTAATTTCGCATTCTATATTTTTATGCGCGTCCTTTCCTTTTTTATTAAATTTTACAATTTTAGGTCTATCTGGACTATATGAAACAAATACAGACTCTTTATTAGAAGTTATAGAAAGTACATTAAATATTTGCGGTGTGTTATTAAAACAAATATTTTTATTACTTAACTCTTTTTTACATGAATAATTTTTTCTTACTTCTACAGTTGAAACATAATTATTAAAAAATCGTTTATTTTTATGTCTATTATTAGTTAAGAATTTATCATTTTTTCTTTTATCAATTCCAGAAATTATGATTAAGTCATCATCAAATTTAAGGGCTTTATTCATTGCAACATTTTTATCAATACAATTGTCTAAACACACATTTTCTGCTATCTTAAATTTTTTATTACAACCTATATAAAAACGAAAGAAATAATGATTATACGCTTATTTGTATATATAATTGCCATAATAAAATTTGTAATGTGAACTATTATAATTACAAAAATTATATTAAACGAAAAAAGTGTTTGTATTATAATTATAAATAAGAATATAAATGTGTAATATTACCTTTCCTTTTCTGAGATGAATTAATGGAATGTTGGGCGTTACGTATATTAAATTCTGTGGATGCATTGGAAATGATGAAATCAGTCTGTAATTCACTAATAAATGTACTGCTTTTAGCAGAAATATGTTTTCTTCGTCCTTTTTTTTGTAGAGTACTATTTGACTTTGTATTGGCATTCTGTAAATCTGTCGATACGTTGATCTTTGGTAAGGTATTTTTTAATTGAACTTTACATTTTTCTTTTCCAGTACTATCAATACTATTATTTCTATTAATATTTTTTAAGCTCTTTAAATTTTTAGGTATAGATATAATGCTAGTGTCGATAGAATCTGTGGTTGATAATGGGGTATGATTAGGCACAAATGAGCAATCATTCTTTGCCTCTTCCTTTGATCTCGAACATTTTTTAACGAGTAAATATTTTTGATGATCGGGAATCTTATCACTAAATGCAATATCATATAAAACGATGCGTATTTCCTTTAAATTGTTGATATGTTTTTGTTTATGATATGAGGTTTTTGTTTCTTTTAGCTGATTGAAAAATTGTTCATTCTTTTCATTTTCCTGAATTACAAGTTTTTTCTTTATCGAATAATTTTGTTTTAACAATTTTCTTTTCTTATCCATATTCTTGCGTCTTTACAAAGAAAATAATAAACTTTTAAATACTAAAATGCAACTTTTTACACTTTAATAAAACTATATTTTGTGACCTATAATACGAATGAAAAATTTGCTATTCATGTTAAAAAATGCGATTAATGAAAATAATGTTATTGTTTCAAAGTTAAAAAGTCAAAGATTACTTATACATACCTTTGTGTAAAGCAACATAAAAAGGTCTTTTCAAGACGTTTTATAATTATAAAACAATGGAATTGTTTACTCATGTACTTAATGGTGTTATAAATTTTTCCAATTTAAATTCTTCTTCAATTACGATTATATTTCATCTTCTTGATCAAATAATTTCAGAAAACGGCCATTCGTCTACAAATAATCGACGCACGAACACACGATATATGAAGTAGGTATAGAACTTATAAAAAAAAAGTGGTTTCTTATAAAACTGAGCATTCATAAGAATGAATAAGATAGCAGATAATTTAACGTAATTATCAATTATTTCAATGTAATTTTTGAAAAAAAAAA
>JAITYT010000383.1:621335-631498 GCA_025433975.1 Liostenogaster flavolineata
TGGAAGAATTGACATCAGGATAATGTTTATAGTATTTAAGTAAATAGATTTAATCAAGCCAAAACATTCAATATTAAAGTTTAATTTAAGATATTTGAATTAATTAATATTAATTTGAATTCATATTTGCCTTTTAAATCGATATTAAATTACACTGTACCTATTGATTCTTTGAAGTACCTCAATTATTATTATTTAAATTATAATTTAGATAAAAAATTGCTAATTATCTATATTCTTCTTCGTATACTTCTTAAGAAATGACAATAAATAAATAAGAAAAGAGAATTTTTCAATTCTAATGTCAAATTCTTAAATAACTTTCATAAAATTTATCCATACAGTTCCTTACAATTGATCCAAAAACACTATTTTGCTAATACATTGAATGATTCGGATAAAGAATTTTTTAATTTTTCTTTTTAAAAGTATTCTTACGAAAACATTCTTTATAGTAGAACATACAGAACATTTTTGGAATAAAATTCCTTTACAAAATAAATTGTTATAAACATATCGATAATGTTATTTCATAAGTATATTGTTAAATTAAAAAATTTGCAATTTAATATCAACGACTTAAAATAAAACAATAAATTTATAATTAATATATTTTAATCGCGATCTATATTCACAGTAACATATGTCATTAATCGACAAAAGAATTGTACATTTAAATCGATAAGGAACATATAAAAAAATCTTAGGATGATAATCAGGCACAGTTTACGCAAAACTACCTTAAAAATTATTATGTAAATTTAGATGTTATATGGAAACGATAATTTAAATGCTTATCAAATCTTGTCATACGCAGTAAACATATTATGAAAAGGGAGACGTGTTTATATAATAGATTGAACTCGTTAATTTCGAAAAGCAAAGGAGATAAAAACGTTCGACTTTTTGGAATAGATAAAGAGTAGAAAAACCCGTATTCGTTACAATCTTTTATATCGACGTTATCTTTGCTTTACGATAAATGAAGCGTCTTAATTTTCCATAATTACAAAGACTAGAATAAGTTTATTGTAAACACTAAAATATATTCGGAAGATTATTTAAAAATAGTCATCACTCGATAGATAGCATTATAATACTATTGCTATATTAATATACGCAACTATTATACACCGAAATTAGCAAGCTGTTGTTCGATCCATTGCTTGTGCCGAGCAACACTGGCATAAACAGCAGGCGTATTAGATTCGCCGCAACCAACGCCCCATGATACTATACCAGCCTATAAAAACAAAAAATTCCAATGTAATCTATCTCTATTGCCATTTATTATGCGTTTCATCACAAGTTTTAAATATTTAAAGGTAACGCTACCTGAACGAATTGCCCCGTGACGGTAGGGCAAACCAAAGGACCACCTCCATCACCTTGACAAGTATCTCTATGTGCTTCACCTCCTGCACAAAGGAATGACTCATGCAATTGGAAATATGGACCCAATTTCGTATTCTTCAATCGCGTCTGGCATTCTGATCGATCGATGATTGGTAAGTCGATTTTACGCAGTTCGGATTGATATTGTCCGTTTTCGCCTGAAAAAAAAAGAATGTTATGCCGGTATCAGTGGTAAGTAACATTTATTAACGCTAACGTAAAAAATTAAGTAATATAAAAAACAGAGGATTGTGTAGTATCATCAAGATCTACGAAATAAGTGAATGACAACAAATATTATGCATACCATAAGCATTGCGACCCCATCCTGTACTGTAGCATCGAGTTCCAGCAGGAAAGAACATGTCTTGCTGTGGAAGGCAGATCGGGACTACGTTTCTAGCATAGGTAACTGATGAATCCAATATAAGAAGAGCGACATCGTGAAACAAGCCGCTATTGTAATACAGTGGATGAGCAATTATAGTTCGCACGGGTATTTCTTGAAAAGGTTCACTAAAATTCTTCAGATCCCATTGTCCGATGCGAACCACCAACATTTCAATTTGTCGACTATAACCATAATAATTAATAACAACAATATTATAAACATGATTATATTTATTTATCAAGGATTTTTATCGTACATATTTTAATATAGCATACGTACTTCACTACACAATGTGCCGCTGTTAAAATAACTCTACTGTTGATCATGGAAGCACCACATTGAAACAGATACTTTTGATCTGCTTGTTTTGTGAGAAGGGCTGCCATCCATGGAAATTCTGCAAAATAGGTTTTCCCTGACTCTGCTGGATAAGGTTGTGCTGCGAAAGAAATTCATATCAATTCACGCTTATCTTTGGGACGGACGAAGGAAATAAATATTGCCAAGAAATGCGTAAACTTAAGAAGAATTTCAATCTTATACTGTAATTTGAAATTTATCGATCGTATTATATATCATTTTTGAATCGCTTTATATACAATTACACGCGGGAATTGGACGAAACCATGTTGTATAAAATCGTTTTATAAACGTATCGCATTATGTATCGATGACCACATTGTGATTTCGATAAATTTATATTTACATAATAATGAGCAAAACAGTATTATAAATCTTCAAGTAGTTTTTTTTTTAAATTTTATTTCTTTGGCATATTTTCAATTTTTAGATAATATGTTAACAAATTTATTGGATAAATTGATGTTCTGTTTCTGTTTTACCTGGTGCATATGTTGTATCTCGAAGGCCACATACTACTTGAGCAGCACCATTGACTACCAGAGCATCCTGCCCTGATTCAGCGTCACGAGAAAGTTGTGTTTGAACAAGAATTCCGGTGGGTCGACAACAGACTTCATTCGGAGATTTACAGATAGTAAATCTTGGATCGATTATACCCGATACATCCAACGTGACTATATTCCCTTCAGAACATAACCAAAATTTAACGCAGTAACACGCGTTAGGTGTACCCGGAAACTTAGGAGGACCAACTAAATTTGTATTGACCAACGTTAATGGTATGTTTCCTTGACAGCAACCTTGATTGGCATTAGTGCAAGCTATCAATTGATTCGACTGCAGTATATTTGTACCAGAAGATACAGCAATACCATTGTTAATACATTGAAGAGTATTTCCGCATAAGAAGCAAATTTGCGGTTGTTGTGATTGTGTCGGTGGAACAGTGACAGGAAAATTTAATGGCAGTCTGCAACAAACTTGCCCAGCAATTGGACAAAGAGCTACTTGTTGTCTAGGATTGATTACTCCTTCTCCAAATGTACCTACTACCCCTTGTGGATCGCATAGCCATGACTGTACGCAAATGCAGTTAAGACCAGGAAATCCAGTAGGAAAAACAGTTGGGAAAATGATCGGTGGAGCAGTGGGTACAGTTGTAGGTGGTTTGGTGGTCGGAGTTGTTGGTGGTTTGGTGGTCGGAGTTGTTGGTGGTTTGGTGGTCGGGGTTGTAGGTGGTTTAGTGGTTGGAGTAGTAGGTGGCTTAGTAGTTGGTACGGTAGGCGTAATAATAGGAGCCATTGAAGCAGTAGTATTTGGTAACTTGCAGCAAACTTCCAAATCGCCCGTGCATCTTCGAAATCTATCAAATCGTCGATATTATCAATCGTTATAGGATCATTTATTTAACATTTCTTGTTCGCATTTTTTTCTTCAGACAATTTCAATATAGGAATTATATACACCCATTCTTTCGTTTACACGATAGATACGTTTCACGAAAAATTGTGTAAATCGAAATCGTGAAAAATGATACGCATTACGAATATAAAGAAGTATCATAGATATATTTGTAATAACCGTGTAAAATGAGTCAAGGATTTTATGGAAAAATCAAGATTAGTTCCATTGAATGAAAAGTCTTGAAATTAAAGTTTTAATGTATTCATATTACATTCAACACATATATTTTTTACGATATGTATTGTATCTCAATTCACTTATTAAAATGAAAAACATAAATTAACAATTACCCGTAATAAAAAAAATAATATTAAAATTTATTTTAAATCTTGTTACAAGATTGACATTTTCCGATAGGGGTGCCGGCTGTGTTCAGTAATGGTTGAGTTTGTGAAACGAGTGAGTTCAATCTATACGCGTGTAAAATAATCGAAATAAAAAAAAATATCTTTTTTAAAAATTTAAAAACCGTATAAATCATGGAATGGGTATTAAATCACCTTATGTGATGTGACTGTACGTGTACTTTACCTGACGTCGATCGTTCCTATTCCATCCGTTATAATCGTTCCATTAATGTTACAGAGATAATATGGTACACAAATGCAATCCGTGGTAGGCGGCGTGGTAGGAATTTTTTCTATCTTCTGATATTTCACTTTATTGAATAAGTTAAAAAACTGTGAGTTCAGAACATGTCTTTGTCCTCCGATAAAGTTATCAACTTTTACGCGTGTCAAATTTAACTTAGCGAATTCTACTGATCTTACGATGGTAGATTTAAATTCTATCGATCCAATGATCAATATTATCACTAATATATTCGTCAGTAATACACTAAATCGTAACATACTTAGTCCTTTCCGTACGACAGCTCACTTTGCATTGAACGATTTTGAATGCGATCGCTTGTTTATATATACAGGATGCGCCTGTATTTTCCAGTTTATGGGGAATGTCCACATTCAAAGGTAAATAGCGGTGGCTTTGTTAGAAGGACCAACTCTCAGAGTCGAAAACACAATGGGAATACGTCATATCCAAACACGTGTTAAAGTGGGGGCGATTGTATCTGACTTTTATGTAGGTTCTCTAACAGATGTACTGAAATTATTATAATAATTATTAAATATTGTGACTGCATTAATATTTATCGATTGCGTGAAACACCGAATACTGTAATGAAAAAATAGAATTGCATACTAATCGCATAATCTTAAATTACTTGCAGAATTTATTATTTTGCTTATAAATTTTAAGTAAATTAAAGTAACGCTAGTAACTGATATTTCTACACCACATTACTATGAACAAAACTATACCATAAAAGTGCGATCAATTCGGATGGGTCAACGCGGAACAAATGACCTGATTACTTCGCGCGTAACTATTGCGTATTTTAAATATACGAATAACCTTTAAATTAAAATTTATTTCACTAGTCGTGCACTTGATTATGAATGTGGTATAAGTAATAAATTCTTCGTTTCAAAATATTGAAAGGATGCATTCGAATGATTATTTAATGATATATAACAAAATTTTTCAAAAAGTATTTTGCTCTTGTAAAGTACAGATTTTTTATGATAGTGAAATTTGGTATGTAGCTGATAAGGAAATATGATTTTTAAAACTTCGAATGACTTAAACCATTTTAAGATCAATGGAGTCTTAAAAATGATTTGTAACAATAAACGATAATAGATTTTATTAGAAAAAAAAAATAAAAATAAAAATTGTTCATTTATATTACGTAATTATGTTTCAGAATAATTAATTTTTATCATTTCTGGTTTTCGTTAACTTCTTTGGTAATAGGATTTTGCAAGATTCAAAATATCCCCCATAGATTGGCGAGATTTAAGATAAAGATTTATTTTAAGGTTAAGATTAGGATAAGAGAAACGAAGAGTAAGGATAGAACAAGAAGCGAGTGGAAAGGAGATATGATATGGTATGAAAATTTCTTTCTAAAATAATAAAATAAGCGAAGAATTTTTTAAAAACCTCATCTACTGTATTTTTAATCAAATGACAGATACTCTGTCGGTACTTTTTACTATTCTTGTGGTTGCTTCTTCCAGTTGTTTTTTTATAACGAAATGAAAAGGAACAAATATACAGGAAAATAAGAAATATTACGAAAGATTTATAGTCACACATACACTATGAAATAATAAATTAGCAATAATTATTTTAGCAATAACTGAAGACTAACTTACGGATTAAACTACAATTTTTTACGATAGTGTGAACAGAGATTCATCCTGTTAGATAAACTTTACGAAATAATTGGTGTCACGCGATATTAATTCTTGTGTGCCTCGTCATTTGAAGTTCAAAATAGTATCAACATAATATAATTTAAAACATGTAAGATAATTTTGTTTATAATCAATTTTGAGATAATTATTTAAATTTTGTATTTCAATATGTGATAATATTAGATTGAGTCATAAATAACTTTCATTTTTTTATCGGACATTTATTTCTGTTTTATAATAAGCACGTGTTTATAATAATAAAATTATATAATATTGATACAATATGGAAAGTTATTTATGATCTAAACCAATCTAATATAAAAATAAAGGAGGTTTTACTTTGGATAATGTTAGCATATTAATCATATTAAGTCTGATTTTAGAAATAGTTATAAGAAATAAAAATTACTAATATTAGAATTCTAATACTTTTTATCAAACATCAATAACCAAGGTACAAAATTCACACTTGAAAGTAATATTTAATTAAATAACATAATATTAAAATTTTAATAATAACAATAATGATAATAATAAACGTGGCAAATTCTTATTTTAAAAGGCGCCTCATACGGCAGGTTTATAGGGTCAATGCCAAAAACAATTGATAGAGTAATTATGTGGTATCTTGAAAGGCGTAAATATACGTAAGAAAAAAATAAACACTATCGTTTTTCCATCATTGTAATGAAAATAAAAGAATTCTTGGCATTTTTTTATGAAAAAATATAACAAGATATCTCCTTTATAAAAGAAAGGAATTGGTAGGCATAAGACTTTGCCATGTTTTACCAACAAAAATGATGGTTATTTATATATTATAATCAAATGGAAAATTTATATGGCAAAATTAATAATGTACAATTCTATAAAACACATTAATTATTAAGAATATATAAGTTGAGATTAATTATAATTAAGTTATAATAAAATATCTATGTTTAACCGAAATGATAGAAACACTGTTAATATTTCATTTCAGTGCATTTTATATTATATTATCACCTGCAGTTTGCTCGTAAGCGTAAATTAGATGGATTCGCATTACGCTGACATCACCTTACGCTTTATTATGAATCATTTACTACGTTTGGCACGTGCATAATGGTTATGAAATAGTTTAAACACTTTTGGTAACGACTACTACGAGTCAGTTTGAGATTTGATTTTAAAATAGTTGCAAATTAGATAAAAATACATTTGATTATATAAGAGAAACTTTTTTTTGTCAACGCAATGAAATGTCTTTTTTCAATTTAGATTATTATCTTCTATATGTGCAATAAAATCTCAACGTAACTCTACCATCATATTACCATTTCATAATTTAGTTTAAGGCAACTGTTATCAATTAATATAACTCTTAGTAGTATAGGAACGATGCATATGTTCTTTTTACAAAGGGTATAGTTACAATAATACACTTTTATATAAATATAAATCACCTAGCATACCACTAATAAATAACAAGATGCCTTAAGCGACTCTTAAAATATCGTCAACAATTAATTACTGTGTATGCATTGTAAGTCTAGATGTTTAAAAAATTAAACAAATTTTTCAACTTCGAGTGCTTAATAACTATAATTTGGCCATAAATTTCTTGCGGAATAAATAATAATTTAACGGAAAGTTAAATTAAACAATTTAACTAGTGAATGCAATATTCTGCAATGTTGTAAATAAAGTCGCAAGTTAAGTAGACTACCCAATTTTTAAATGCTTATACAGATCAATCGAAACATTTTATTTCGTGTTTTGTACATCAGGCACACTCGTAATCATCTTTATAGTATACTGGCGAATTTTACCATAATTTCTTTAAATCTAGTATCCTTTTAAATTATATTAAGAAGAATTATTTTGTTTAATTAAGAATGTTTCTGTTTAACTGCACTTAATTTTTCAGCAATATACATATTAGTTTACATATTTGTTCAATTTTTTGATCCAAAATTTTTTTAACCAAAATCTTGATATATATTACATGATTCATAAATCACAAAATCAATAACAAACAAAAAGTATTTAACTTTTATGAATATTATTTTCAAACAATTTTATGAAACCTCTACCATTTCCTCATGGACGATAATTCAAATAAAGCCTCATAACAATCTTCAAATAAAATTTTTTCTTGAATAAACTGTTATACACAGCGAAAAAATAGTTTACGCAATAAGTGTATGTCTAATATCTTCGTTTATCAAGTCTTGCACAATTATTAATTTTGTATTTTACTTATTTATCACGTAACATATATTTATACAAATCAAGATCATAATAATTTATTTTTCAATTCAAACAAATCAATAGTTGCAGAAACGATTATTAATCGCAAGTCTTCGAGAATTATCAAAGAATAAATAACAAAAAACAATGTTTTTTTTTCTTCAACTTTAGAAATTATGAAGACAAATGATAATATCATTATATTATAATGTATCAAGGACACACTTAAATTCGCTATTCAGCAAATAAGTAAAAATGTATATCTAAACGAATCCAACTTAGCGAGTAAAAATACTGATAGCTCTATAACGATATCTTTTTATCTACATAAACATGCTCATGCGCGTCTTAATGTTGAAGTATGCACCATTGAGAGAAACTCGCGTGAACTAAATTCTTACAACGGCTTAAAATTTGTCGACAGGTTCAATTAATTTTGTGACACAGCTAATTCTGTGCGATAGTTTCAACAAATCTGACGCAATTAAGTATCTATATATCTTTATAAATTATAATATTGTAGATTATCATAAAATTAGTCGTAATATGAAATTAGTAGAGCATCTTCCTCATCGTAAACATAAAAGTAATAAACGTGTGAGATCAGTTAGGGACGATTTCGAATTATGACCAACAAGAAGCGTCTGGCTGCAATGGAAAGTGTAATAACAGGACCGAATAATATGCGTACGTGACTTATCACACTTAACGTGCTTATGACCCCTCCCTCCCTCTCCTTCTCCTTTCTCTTTATTCCTCTTACGTAAGGAAACTCACCTCTCACCGCCACACTGATTTTGCCGAGTCGTGATTCAAAATCGTCTCTCTGTGCTTACTATAAAATTTGTGAATAACTATGAAATCATAATAAACTAATACAACTAATTTAATAATATGTATATCTCGAATATTATATAAAAATAATACTTCGGGAATATAATACTTAACGCGTACTTAAATATGACAAATTTGAAGTAGAAATAGAATGTAGGCAAAATGTATATCAAAATCCAGTCTCGAAATTTATGCGAAAACTAGGAAGAGATGCACAAGACAATAATAACTCTTATTGCACATTCAACAAAATGTTACATCGATGAAAAACATGAAAATGAATAAATTAAAACCTGATCACGTTATGTTTTATATTGAGAAGATAAGAAAATTAACATACAGCAATACTGCTAATTGTGATAAAAAAATATAAACACATATAAAATACAATCGAAATTTTCATTATAAGATTATGCCACGACTTGTCATATAAAAATGACCGTAGAGTTTTTATTTGTGCATTTCATGATTTCTATAATTTTTGAAGTAAGAAAAAATTTTAAAGCTTAATTTAAATATAAGAATTTGCGACGCATTATGGTCATAATCTTTACATACGTAAAATATTATATGTTAAATGTTATATCTTTTTTGGAAGTAAAGTTAAACATTCATATTTATTGCGTTGAATGTAAGTATCTAGGATATTGGCATATGTCGAACACGTTATAGCTATTCACTAGATTGAGTTTCTTTGGATCAAGTACAGCCTTATCAACTTAAACTTGTGATATTATAAAACTATAAAAATAAATTTATACAAGAAATAATTCTTTATTTCGTAAAAATGTCATTTAATTTTACCTAATCAATTATTAGATAATATTCCAAAGTTTTTAAAAATACGATCAATCACTACATAGTATAAACAAAATAGTTCAATTAGGAATAGGTTTTAAATGTTACAATGGTACAAGCAGTCGCGATAAAAATGAATATTTGGAATACGCATTATTATGTGGATATAACCATTGATATACGTTTTGTATACGGATCGTTTTGAATAAAAAGTTTCAAACTTTACCCATTGAAAAATTCGATTGTTTCTTCCATTCTCCCCCACTCTTACCCATTTAAATTATTAACTAACTTTTCTTGTATTAATCTATGACATCACAATGAAACTTCCAAAATATATATGTAAATATCGATTATGTACATTTGTTTCATATATAAACTGTTTACTTTAAAATATGTTTTATGTATATATATATATATAT
>JAITYT010000383.1:718272-729446 GCA_025433975.1 Liostenogaster flavolineata
CCATCGCGTCTCGATGCCACCGTACGCGTAAGCACACACAGGCGGGCGGCGGCAGGTAGTCGGGTAGTTAGGTAGGTAGTTAGGTAGTTAGGTAGGACAGACGTACAGAGAGGGACACGGCGAGTCCCCCCCGTGAGCGCGCGGCGTACAATCGGAGAAACAGCGAAAGCGACGGCGTCGAAGGCGACGCGGAAAGAGGAATAGGAGGAGGAGGAGGAGAAGAAGAAGGGAAACGGAGGAGAATGAGGATGAGAAAGCGGGAACGGGAGGAGGAGGAGGAGGCAGCGGAGGCTCGTTCGGGGGATCTTTATCAAAGTCAACGCACGCCGGTCACCATGGCAACGAAATTGGATTTTTTTTCGAAGTTTTTTCGGCCCTTCTCGCCGGCGCCCGTTCGTATTCCTGAAGGGGGTAGAAACGTAGGAGGTGGAGGAGGAAGAGACGGAGGAGGACGGGGAGGAGAGTGGGGAAGGGTCGGAGGAGCGAAACGGCGACGGCGACGACGACGCCAGTGGCGGTGGCAAAGGGGAGGGTAGGTGGTGGTAACGGCAGGATAGACGCGGAGAGAAAGAGGAAAAGAAAGAAAGAAAGAGAGAGAGAGAGAGAGAGAGAGAGAGAGAGAGAAAGAGCGATAGCTCGGGGGAGAGTCGAGTCGAGTCGAGGCGGCGGCGGTGGCGTCGAAGCAGGAGCAAGAGGTGGAGGAGGATGAGGAGATGGAGGTGGAGGAGGTGGAGGAGGTCGGGGAGGCTCTGACGAACGGCGACCGGGGAAGCCAATAATTCGAATTGAGAACAGCCAATGGCCGTGCATCTGATTTTTTGTCGTATCATCGCCGAGGTCGTCCTCCCTCCGCCGTTCGTTTCTCTTGCGCTGCTGCCTCTTCCATCTCCCTGTAGCCCCCTTCTACGTCCCTCTCCCACCCTCCGGTTGGCCGGTACCCCGCGATCCCCTCCGTCGGCCGTCGGCCGGCGGTCGCACGGCGAAAGGGGCCGCTCTCTGCCTGGCTTTTTGTAAAATCTCCCACCCTCCTTCGGCATCGCCACCTCTCTCTCTCTCTCTCTCTCTCTCCCTCCCTGCACACCGACTACGACTACGACTACGACGATGACTACGACGACGACTCGCCGTTTCGAGCTTCTCTCCCCCTCCCCCTCGCTGTCTCCACCGTACTATTTCCCCTCTCTCTTTTTATCCGTACGTATCTCTACGCACCTTCCTTTCTACGTACACCTGCATCGAAGGAGGATACGATGATAGGATGCGTCGCGGATAGGACAGGATCGTGTACGTGTGCGTGCACGCACGTGTACCGCCGTCACGAAGCATAGGAGGAAGCGTCTCGTCGGTGTCTTGTCCGACTTTGTTTCTTCTCGCACGGCCTCTCGTAATTAGGTGATTACCCAGCGGCATCGTGTACCGACGACGCGGTAATATCGCCGACGGAACGGCCGTTGTGCGCTTTTTCCACGATTTTTTTGCCCCTCGAGTCTCTCTCTCTCTCTCTCTCTCTCTCTCTCTCATTCTTTCTTTCCGTGCGTCTCGCTATTCTTCTCTTTCTTTTTTCATCTTCCCCGTCTCTCTTGCCGCCGTCAGTGGCGACGGCTCGAAGTCGTCGCCTCTTTTGCTTTTCGGCGAGATTTCGCTTTCTTCTCGCTCTTGTTCGCGATCAAGCGACGAAAGTATCGCGATTCCGTGGCTTCGGGAATCGTTCGGTGCCCCCACTTTCGATCTCACGGCTTCTAATCGATAAACCAAACGAAGAGAGAGAGAAGAGTGACGTTGCCGAAAGTCTGCCTTCGAGGAAGGAAGAACGAGCCGAGAATGACTCGATGAATGGACGCAAAGTTTTCTCCAGCGATTATCAACCACGGTCTCTCGTCCTTTCCTCTTATTAATCGGAAACAGCCGAACTGGATCGCTTAGGTTGTTAAACGTTCGTCGTAATGATAAGGTGGTAAACCGAGTGCCATGCAAAATTGCCTAATTTCGTGCGAAAATCGCCAGGCTATTTTAATGTAATTTTTATTTCGTCGTCGCTCAGGGCGGCGTCGGCACTTAAAGGGTTAATAAACAGCGTAACTAACTATCGAGTCGATATCGCATCGACGTCGTCATTTTTCGAAGCGAAGAAAGAAGATCCAGGGGAGAGGTTACGTCGAAGAGGTAACGTCTTTTTTTAAACGAATGAGATTCTAATGGCAAAGGTCGCACACGGAAAGAGTCCACGCGAAGTTTAGAACGTCCAGAGATAAAAAGTCGGAGCATCGACGAACGCAATGTTGATTTTGTCCAGTTTCGACTTCGAAGCGCGATCAAGCGCGATTCCACGAAAGAGCGATTACCTCGTTCCAATTTACCAAAAACAAAAACGTAATTCGCCCCTAAAAGACAGAAACGAGATAGAACGCGCTTTTCTTCTTCGCAATGGTTTAACGCGTCTCGATATAAGAGTCGCGTAAAAAAAAAATGATCCTAAACGACGATCGTCGACGATTCAAAATTACGTCGATGCACTTTTGGCTGAACGTTTGGTTTAATTCGAGGAATATTTTTAACGCGATCGTTGTTTTTAGCCGTTCCAGAATCGAAAATCTCTATTTTATCCGACGTCGACGAGTTGGCGGGACCTGCTTGGATCACGAGAACGCATTCGTCGCGTTTTCGATGCACTTTCCAAGGCGAGAATCGAATTCAGCGATCCGTATTTATCCAGGCCGACGCTCATTACGATTTCACCACCTCGCAAAGTCACCCCGGCGAAGAAGGATCTTGGCCTAGGCCAAATATAAGTGGCCCAGAACTATAAGAATATAGACGCAGACGGGTGGCATCCCCTTGGTCGTTAGTTGGCTCGGTTGGGCCACGACGACGTCCTTGGGCGCTCTGGAAGGTTGAGACCGGGTCTCGTTCCGCCGAATCCGAATCGATCGATCGATCCACCCCACCCTTCGATCTAACCTCCATATCCTTTCGTTCCACGCATTTCCTTACGACGCGACGAAGACGAAGAAAAAACGAGAAGGGTGGATTTTATCGGGCGCGTTCCTGCGGTTGCACGATTATTTCTTGATTAATCGAACGAATAAATTCTTAAATCGCGAGCCGCGAATACGCGAGTAAGAGTTTCATTTAGACGGTCATAAATATTCGAATAATCTAACGAATCGTAAAAAATTATTAATATCCGCCGACATATCGGTAGCATTAAATATGTAACGAAAGTTATGAATAAACTAAAAATATGTTTGTAATTTTATTTCCGCTGCAATTGTATTACTTGTTATCGTTAATTTATCACGCGTTTCCAAAGATATAATATTGTTTGAAAAAAATATCAATTTTTAATTTGCGCGGCAAAGCAGTTTGCGTTCATTGAGTAATCAAAATTTGTTGGATTTAACGAGACGGAAATTGAGAATCGCCGATTCAAATGAAACGCATTGTTCCGATTACACGAAAATTTGCCAACATTGGATTTTTAGTTTCTATCGGCTTTTTCGCTAAATATCGCACACCGACCCGTAACGATCGTCGAGCTAAAGCGAACTAAAGCAACGTTAGAAAGGCGGGTTACGTTTTCGTCGACGAAACAAACGCACTCTTCTGCGCCTTCTCCTCTACGCGAGTTCGAAGCATTTTTCACGCAAGATTCGAATTTCGCGCGTCAAGATCCAGTCGCTGTCGTCCGCGACGCCACGATTTGCGAATCGATTTATTACGTCTCGCTCCTCCTCTTCGCTCGACCTCGTTTTCACAGTCGCGCGTCTTTCCGTTTCTCGATATCGACTTTGTTCCTCGCCACGCGACTTTGCGCTTTCGGTTCGCCGCGTTCCACTCGAAAATCGAAAAGGAGGGAAATTCTTTCCTTTGCCTCGTCGCAATTACAGCCGGACGGCGACTTCTTTACTTCGACGTCCACATCGAGATCGGATAAATTTCGGAAGGACGAAGAACGTATTTTCCGTGATCCAAAAAAAAATCGGGAAAGAAAAGGACGCTTTGGCCTGACGCGTGATATTTTTATGCGGCGCGTTTCGTTTCGGAGAGTGGACGTCGTCCGTTGCTGCGGAAAGAGTATCGAGGGACGCCAATTTGAACGTTTACCGGTGACGACCGCCAGCAACAATGGACTTTTATTTAACGAAGCGGCGGCAGCGTGACTTTGTGCGTTGACTTCAATTTGCATTCAAGGATGTTACATCTCCGGGCTCGCAATGCCCACGAAAAGAATAACCATTATAGCCTACGAGTCGAAACATCGAGGTAATTTCTTCGATGTCGCGCAAATTTAGCGCGTCTTACCCTGCACGGTTTTGTTTTAAAGAAAACACGATGTTACGATCTAATCGTCTAAGTTATAACTTTAATAGTTTTAATAATAATTTTAATAATGAACATTGATAGGTAATATGTCCTCTACGCTATATATATTTTTCATTCGTCCTTTCTAATAATAGTTCACTCAAATAGCCATTTGTAACCAATCTAAACTCGCAGCACCCGCTACGAGATATCTCGTAGTTGGCTGTCGATGGGTTAACGCGTTCTCGAATCGTGTCATTGACCTTTTACTTTTTCCTCTCCAATTGAAACAAGTAATATTATAATTTATTTTTATTTTCGAATCGACCATGTAACACCCTCGTTTTCGATTTACGCGATCGGCTCGTTGGTATTGGGTTGGTGCATATGAAACGTCAGATTTTCTTTACACGTGAACGTTCGTCTCCCTGTTTTCGTTACCGTTTTCGTGTTTGGCATAGCCTCGTTTATAGTCGTAGGAAGTTCTTTTCAAAAGCGTTCCATTTTGTTATTCTTTTTGAATTTCGTAAAGATACGAATTTAACCGATATTCGTGTAATTTTTTTATGAGTGTAAACTTGGTAATAATGCCGCAAAAGCTGCACGCAATGTAAACCAAGCAATTCGGGGAGAATTACTGTTAACGATCGAAAAGTGCAGCGTTGGTTTGAAAAATTTCGGTCTGGTGATTTTCCCCTACAAAATGAACCGCGTGGAAGAGCCAAAACGTCTGTATGAAAAATGATGCTCCGAAAGCATCGATGGAAACGAATCGAACTGTATCCACGAGGGAACTTGCTACCAGAATGAAAGTTGACCATACAACGATATTGAGACACCTTTCTGAAATTGGCAAGGTAAAAAAAATGGATAAGTGAGTACCACAGGAACAGGAAATGAATGAAAGTATGAAACTTTGCAGCACCCAACTGCAGTATGAAAATGAAGACAGTCTGAAAAATTCT
This sequence comes from Liostenogaster flavolineata, assembly GCA_025433975.1. Classification (NCBI taxonomy): domain Eukaryota; kingdom Metazoa; phylum Arthropoda; class Insecta; order Hymenoptera; family Vespidae; genus Liostenogaster; species Liostenogaster flavolineata. Next base: position 723,540 of record JAITYT010000383.1, read on the forward strand.
ATATCAAAGTTTATCGATTCTAAAGATCAGAATTTCTTTAAGACAGGCATCCAAGGGTTAAAATCTCGTTGGGAAAAAGTGTATCGAAGCAAATGGCGCATATTTTGTTTAAATAAACAGCTTTTGAAAAAAGATATGCTGTTTTATATATTAACTCAAAAATCCGACATTTCACACGCACCGACCTAATACTAATTTTAGTAGTACGTAGTTTTAACAGTAACGTAAGATTTTAACGAAAAACAGTCTGGTAATAAATTGAGAAAGGAGAACGATAAAAGCAATTGCTTCTCTAAAAATACCATCCATACGTACTCCTATAAAAACTTTGTAATGATAAAACAGCCTTAACCGCTAACGAAAAGAAGTCACGCGTACGTGACGGTAGCCGGCAAAATGTTTAAAGGATGTTTTATTTCGTTAGGTAAAGGAAACGTCATCTTTGCGTTCTTAAAAACGATCGACTCCCGAAGAAAGGAATACCGCTGTTCCGTGGAGCAGGAGGACGAATGCGTTGGTCGAAAGAGGCCGAGACTGTTTTGCGCCGCGGTGGCCTATCTCCGTGGCGCAGGCGAAATTCGAAGAACGAAACGCGTGCCGTACGGCGATTTCCTTCCTACCGCGGCGGTCCGACGAAAGGAAATTTCGTTTCATCGAATCGAATGGATTTTCGTAAACATCGAGAGTCCTACGATAAAAAGTATCACCCAGTGGAATCTCGTTGGACGTTTTACGCGTTCGGGCGCGATTCTACGCGATTTCTTTTTTCTTAATTATATTTAAAAATAGGAAGGTGAATAAATAAATACGACAGCTTCCGTATATCGAAGCGACACGATCGATCGTTTCGTTTACTCGGCGGTCGAACTCTGCTTCGACTCGAAAAATCGTTCTCGCGATGCAAAAATCTTACTTAATACCGAATACGTGCGAAATTCTGCGCAAAAACGGCAAATTAAATAAATAAACGCAACGCCTTCCGTACGTCGTTTACGGTATATCGAGACGACGACGACGACGACGACATACATGCGACTTATCGAGGCGGTAGTTGATCGCTCCATCTCGAGCCACTCTTCCACTCGACTCCAACTCGGTGGACGAACTACTCCGCTTTCGATCGATTCTTCGTCTCGTGCCTTTCTACTACACGCGACGATCTCCTTGCTCGACAAAAAGACCAGTTTCAAAACGAATTTCGACCATCGTTCGACGTTTAACCAAACCCTAATTATTAGGTTTACCGGAAAGTTCCGTCACGCCGTGTCATCTCAAGTTAAACATTGACTTTTTCGATCATTGCATTTCTACTTATGCGCTTGGTACATACACGAAGAGGTGGTTAATATCGATGAAAATTATAATATGCAGTAAATATTAATTGATCCATCTAAAATGTATTAATTTATTTAACTCAATTTATTCAAATTTAATTTTTTTTTTTCAAATTCAAACGTTATTTAATTCCAAAACGACAGAACTTTCCGGTAAACTTATTACTACTCGCGATAACGTTCACGACCAAATCGTGGACTCTTCGACGTAAGTTTTCATCCAGTCGTGCACGAAACGTTTATTATCGAATTTAGCACTCGCGAGGGGTTGGAAGTACCTCTTTCAAAAAATTCTACCCACGTTCTCGAGCAAGCAACGCGCAAAGACGGACCGAAGAACATCTGGCAATGCCATCGAATAGCGAGAGACTCTCCAGGAAGCGCGCGAGCTCCGTTACATTTCCCGTACGTGCCAAATTCGTTTTCCCTCGGTCCACGCGGATTTTCTCGCTCCGTTCTTTCGTACGATCCGCGTGCGTATTTAACGTTGAAACGCCAAGGATGCCTTTCAACGTTGACTGCGTTTTACTACGAAGGTATTTATTACGACGACGACGACGACGACGACGACGACGATCGTCGTTATTGTTATTTTTCTATTTTTTTTCTCGCTCGCAAGATAGAAGCGCGCGGTGAAGGCGCATACCTCGCGCGCTGTTAAACGCGCAGGAAGCGTCGATTCGTCGATCCTGGGAATTTTTCGCTCCTGCACGAGCGATTTCCGTGGAGGATCGCGTCAAGCGCCGCTCCGAGAGAAGAAACGCAACAGGTTTTCAAGACGGAGCTGCTGCAGATTCAAGTTCTCGATCTCGCGGAACATTCCTTCGGGTCGGCGGGGATCAGGGCCTCACCCTTTCGCAGGCTCGGATGTTCGATTATTCCGCCGACCTTCGAGCGCGCGCCTAAGCTCGGCAGAATCCACGCTCCGAGCTCGAGGAATTCCTTTCGTACGTGCCGCTCGTCAGATCGGAAGGAACCGAAGTATCCCAAGGAATCAAAATTTTATTTCGAGAGATTTCCAAGAAACCCGTCTGTTCGTCCTTCTCCTTCCTCTTCTCCTCCTTTCTCTTTTTTTTCCTTTTTCTTCTTCTTCTTCTTTTTCTTCTTCGAAGAAGAAAGGAATTTTCCTTTAGGTAAGTCGGTCGACCCGAATTTGTCCGAGGCGAGGTTGGCTCGCGCCGAGAGAGTATAGGCGAAGAAAACTCGAGTAGGAGAAGAAAGAAGGAGGTTAACCCCCGGTTTGTCGACGTGAAGCGAGCCGTACGTCAATAATTCCACGACACGTCCGTCGTCAATTTTTAATACGCCACAGTTCGCGATTCGTTGCGTTCCTTTATCCTCCTCCGTCGTCGTATCGTTCGACTCTCGCCAATCTTCGAGGAATCGTCGGCTCGATATCGTCATTTTCAACGATAAGCGATGTCCATCGCGGCCGATTTTTTCATCGTAAGCCGGACAGTAAAATAAAAAACGATTAGGGGAAGGTACGGAGATTGCACGGTAGTTTGAAGCGCGACAAGAGTTTTAATCGCGGACACGCCGCGATCCTCCCGTACAAACGGGCAAAAACGAAGCACGGCCGTTCTTTCGCTTAATAACGAAAGTATTTAATTAAACGCCTGACGTACGATCGTTAACCCTTTCACTCTGCCTTCAACATCGCGTTGACGTCGGCTATTTAAAGGCTTCGCTCTGTCTTCGACGGAACAGTCGTGTTCGGAGCTGCTCAATAATTCAAATTGAAAAATATCTTGGCAAGGAGAGAGGCGATTCCTACGACGACAAGTTCATTTTCTCGATATCGAGAAAAGAGCCGGTTTTTAGAGGATCGACGTCGTAGATCGAAGTGAAAATCCTTCCGAAGGGACGAAGGTCCTTCCGAGAGAGGAGAAAAGGCAAGAACGAAGCGCGACGCGTCCCTATCTCGCGGGAAAAGGGAAAAATCGCATTCCATTCTGCTTCCGGGAGGCGCGTGCACGTACGAGGGCTTGAAAAAGGGGGCAAGACGAAGGAAAAGGGGGCCGTTGGTCGAGAGCGCACGACATCGACTCTCGCGAGGCGCGTCCGGATCGTATCGGAGTAAAGAATTGGTATTTGAAAAGGCGCGTTGAACGCGCGTACCGACGCGAAATTACATCTTCAAATCGATGAAAAACGAGACGAAGCTTCGCAGTAACGTTGCACTCGGCTCGTCGATCGATAAGCTTAATAAAAAATTCAAGAAATAGTCACGGTCGAAGTACGACCAACGCGGAGTAGAATTTTCTACGCGTTGCGTCGAAGTAGCGCTCGTCCGATGGAAATTTTACAGTCCATCCGAAAGCGACCCCCGACGACATCGATCAAACGCATCGAAAAGAAAAGTTCAGCGCGACGAGTCCCCTCGCGGGAAGGTCGCGGTACGCCTTCGATCCGGGAGCAACCGCGACTTTCCTTCGTTGTGTCCTCCTTGCCTTAAATAATTCGCGCTTCTCCCGCGATCGAAATAAAAATCGCCCGACGGTACAGCGATAAAACGTTAAATAGTAATAAAGAAGAAAGAAATAGAGGAGAAACGTTCGAACGGATAACCGAGAGATAAATAATGCACCGAGTAGCTAGGAAGAGAGAGAAAGAGCATCGAGAACTAGGGAGTCGCTGGCGTTTAACAACGAACGCAAAGCGGCCGGCCGCGCGCTCAATGACTTACGAACGACGACGCGCGATCGACGCACGCGACAAGACGACGGTGTCACGGAGAAAGAGAGAGCGAGTGAGAAGAAGAGACACCGCTCCTCGTCGACGCGCGTAAGCAATTCGTTCTTCTCTTCCACGAGTGAGCGACGAGAGACGACGACGCGTTAAACGCACGTGTGTAAGTCCCCGCTCTCGCACTCGCCCCCCACCACGAGCGTTCGCGCAGGCGCCCCTTTCTCTCGCGTCCCGCCATACGTACGACCGCGTTCCGCTTCCATTGGACGGCGCCCCTATCCCCACCACTCCGCTCCACGCTCCCCTGCCCCCGCAGCCAGCGCCGACCCATTCCATTCAGTCTTTGGTCGACGGATGCAACGCTGCCACGCTACAACCGAGCCGCCGTCGCCGCCGCCGCCGCCGCCGCCGCCGCCGCGTGCTGTCTCACTCTCTTTCTCTCTCTTTCTCTCTTTCTTTCTAAGCACTCGATCGGCTCGCGCTCTCTCCGTCGCTCCCGTTTCACACGGTCGACGTCAAACGTCGAGATCGTCGTACGTCTACGGCACGTGTGTTCGTGAGCGGAGAGAGATAGAGATAGAGAAAGATAGACTCGTTCGCACAGGTTTCTAACCTGACCTACGCGCTCGTACGCGGAGAGAGGGACAGAGACACGACCATGAACGCGAGATATATACGCATATATATTCTTTCTCTCTCTCTCTCTCTCCCGATCTCCATGCAATGTGTCATCCGGTAAGAGAGGAACGATCTTTCGTTCCTTACGCATCGCGGTGCGTCATTCATCGCGAAGCGCTCTCGAAGCGACACCTCGTCACAGGAAACAAGGCGCTTCGCCACGACGACGATAAAGGGGCAATTTCGAGATCGAGAGAAACGCGATAGACGCGTTTGGGTTTCACTCTACCGCGTTGCCACCTTTGATCCAATTGTACGGGCGAACGGTGGAAGATGAAAATCGCCGATCGAAGTACCTAGACGGCGCGCGAATCGAACGACAAAATAATCGGTCTACGTACGTTGTTGTCCTTCGTGAATCCTCGAACGACGTGACTCGAGCGGACTCGTCGTCGTCTTCGATCGGCACGTTTTCATCGGCACGGGGCACTTTCGTTCGCACGACGACACTTCCGCGAAAATGCGCGCACTACTACTTTGTCGTAGTCGTCTCGTGCCAGTCTACGACGTTACTTCCTCCTCCTCCGTAATTCACTCGGTTTACTCGGAGTAGCACTTCCTCGCGAACTGTGCACCAACGACGATATCGTAGCGTTAAAAAAAAAAATCGCTCTTATCCACGCGTTCGTTCGTCGGCTGTTAAGTTAACGCTGACGAGACGAGAGGAGTGGAGAGACAAGCGCGAGGCGGGAATGACGGAGAACACGAAACGACGAACGAAGAAAAACGACTGGACGCGGTCGCGACGGCCGATTCGACGCGCTTATCGGCGATTCCACGGAATCACGACGTTTCCTAAACTTTTTCAATGGATCCGCGTGCCGACGATAATAGCGCGAGAACGAGAGGGCGGGAAGCGGCGCGCGCGCGCGCACGAACGACGCGCGTCGTCGTCGTCGTGATCGTGACGCACGATCGTATGCGACGATGCGAGAGACGACGCTACGTACGAGCACCACCACCGATTAACGCGAAGCACTATAGCCGACTGACTATAGTCGCGCTCGGCGCTCCTCGCCGACTCCGAAGGAACTCTTCGGCTGTCTTCGTCGCGCGCGCAGATTCGTGAGACCGCGCGCGCGTTTGCTGTGTCTCACTTTTTCCTTTCCCCCTCCACCGGCGCCCGATCGCCGTCTCCCCTCCACTGCGCTCCGTCGTTCGTTCGTGCGCGCTCTTTCTCTCTCTCTCTCTCTCTCTCTCTCTC